>JANHGN010010978.1:0-43372 GCA_024605025.1 Megaceryle maxima
GTAAATTGACAATGAAAACAAGAGTGTGTACTATATTCTTTATATACAGTCATTGCTACATAGAACTGATTGTACAAAGAGTAAAGCCATTGCATATAAGTGCTTGAGCCTGCACTGCTGAGCAGTTTGAAACAAACAGCTTGTTTCAACTTGCCTTGTGCATTTTAGTATTTAAAGTTCGTTTGTTCTGCACAAACAGTAGTGATTAGGTATCTGGAAGATGTCTTTTATTAAAAAAAAAATAAATAAAAAAACTAAACCCAAACTTGAGGAGTGTGTGAGCTGGTTTGAGGGGGAAGGGAGGGTACACTGAACCAGATTCCTTGCTACTGGGAACCTGTGGTTGTTAACAATCATAGAACTGCTCTGGTTGCAAGAGACCTTTAATTATCAAGTCCAACTACTAACCTAGCACTGCCAGGTCACCCCTAAACCATGTCTCTTAATGCCCCATCCTACATGTCTTTTAAATACCTCCAGGGATGGTGACTCCACTGCTTCCCTGGACAGCCTTTCTACAGCTTTACAACCTTTTCTGTGCAAACCCTTTCACCCTTTTTTATTTTCAGGTAGTTGCAGAGTGAGAATGTTTGTTTCCCTGAGCTTCCTTTTATCCAGATTAAACCATCCCAGTTGCTTGTAAGACTTGTTCTCTAGACCTTTTGTTGTCTGTCTTAGAGTGAGGGGCCCAAAACATTTTCTGATACTGCAAGTCCAGATTCATCACTTATGTGATCCATTGTTAATGTTTTCATGGGTGTATACCCCTGTGGCATTCTCTTGACAGATCTCAAGGGCTTTGCCAACAGACATACAACCCTTGCAGAGTGTATCACTGCTCATGAATGCTTGGCAGTGCATTCAGGGAGATGTTGAATGTGACAGCTGTTTTGTCTGAAGATGCTTTGAAAGCTGTGTTACCTGAAGCACCCTCTTACACCAATCAATGTGATGCTGAGAAGAGCTTAGACACCTTTAAAAACTGCTTTCTGAACCTTCAGATGCTTGAAAAATAGCATATATCTATTCCAGTTTTGGGGGGTGGGAGTGGAAGTAAATAGCCTGTGGTGATGAGCAGTGTTACCATGTTAATGTATTCCTGCTAACTGCTTTATTTATGATTTGTGTCAGCAATGTGACTTGTTCCAAATCTGACTAGGCTTTTAGTAACACAGTAGAACTTACTTAGAACTGAACTTGCAGCTTGGCCATGTGCAACATCTTCTGCCACAGCTGCCTGGGCAATGCAGCAGGGATCGAGGGCACCAAAGAACAGGGTTGGGGGAGTTGGTTGGAGGACTTAATGTTCAATTAACATCCTACCAAAAACCAACTCTTGCAAGGAAATGCTGTGGTGCTGAGCAGGTAGGAGCATCCATCTGTATTGCTCTGGGTGTCCATCAGCTGCTGGTAAGCTTTATACTGAACTGGGTGAGTTCTGAGACTTCATGCGAAGGGGAAAGTATGATTCCTGAGAGATTTACCTTATTGAATGTACAGCTCCTTGAGATAAACTCTGGTGCGGCCAAGGAGGATTTTAGGTACTCCTGTAAAATAGTTCCATTTCTACATCCTTGTGAACACAGCTGCACCACTGCCCAGCTGGAAATGCTGGATTTCTGCTGAGACCACTATGCAGTCTGAGTGCTCAGGCAGCTGTTCTGCCCTACTTGCCAAGGTGAGGATGTTGCCTGGTGGAAGGAGCCGTCTCCTGCTTTTGGAGTGCTTCCTTCTGGGTGCACACAAAGACTGGATTATACGCGACATGCGTGTTTTGTTCTCTGTCCCCTGTAAATTAAGAATAAGAATATTGCCCCCATACAACACAGGAAGCTGAAGAATAAAAGTTCCTGCGCATCCTGAAGCAGAGAAGGTCGCCGGTGAGGGAGGCGTTGCTGGCTCCTGGCGCTTCCCCTGGGGCTGGGGGGGCTGAAGCACTCGGGGGGCCGGATCTGGGGGTTTGGATGCAGACGCCGCTTCTGCCCACAGCCATCCTCTACCGTCGGCCCTGGCAGGAGCGGTGGCGCGGTCTTCCGCTGAGATGGAAGGAGCGACAGCTGCGCTGCAGTTACCGGCCTCGCCGCCCGCACTGGTGCTGCCTCGAGGCGTCACCTCCCGCGTTTGGTGGTGGAACGGTCCGGCGTGGGGAGGCGAAGATTCGGCCCCCCAGTGTCGAAATACGCTCCAAACCAGCTGCTTTTCGCTACCTTACTCTGCCGCCGACGCACAACGCTGCACCGCCCGCCCGCTCTGCCCCGCCAACCCCCTGCCAGGGCGGGCTCCTCGCAGAAGAGCCTCCCCCGAGGACGGGCCTCGCCGAGCCCCTGGGTTGCGCTGAGGGCACCGGAGCGGGCCGGGCCAAGATGGCGGCGGGAGGCGGGCGCTACTTCTGCACGGCGGGCCGCGGGCTGGAGCCCTTCCTTGCGCGGGAGGTGCGGGAGCGGCTCGGAGCCACGGAGGTGAGGGGGAGCACGGTGCCAGCTCGGGGCGGTCCCGATCGGCGGGGAACGCGGCCTCGTTCGCTTGCGCCCCGGAGTCTGGTGGCGGCGTCGGGCTGTGCCACCTGCTTAGGGCTCCTCGGGTCTGGTTTTGGTCTGGGTCAGAAGGGAGCTCTAAAGAGCCGTGGGCGAGGACACCGGCCACTCGGTCAGGACGCGACCCTTCTCCACCCCTGGTGAGCTGCAGTGCCCTCCTTGCAGGAGGGGCAAGGGCGTGTGAGCGGCTGCCCAAAGTGCTCGCCCAAAACACCTTCCCACTTTGGTTTCTGTTTTTTTTCCAACGCGAGGTGGACTGTGTCTCGGGAAAGGTCTTCTTCAGCACGGAGGCGGAGCTGGGCGAGCTGAGGAAACTCAAGTCTGGAGAGCGACTGTTTCTGCTGCTGAAGAGACACCCCCCGGTTGCAGTTTCTAGAAATAAAGGTGCGGCCCCGATTCCCTCTCTCGGGCCACCCCATCTGGTTTGTTCACACGGGGTGGGCTTGGAAATCTGAAGCCTCTATTCAAGTCCCATTTATAAAAGTAATACTTGATTTGTTTTATCTACTAATGGCTGTAGTTCTAATGGATGATAATCAGTTCTGAAGTATCCTTCACCCAGATATGTTTTCAGTGCTCTTTTTTACAGCTGAAAATGGCTTCAAAATTGTTTTAAATAGATACCTTACCAGCTTGTGTTCCGCTGGAACCAGGCCTACATGTGTATGTGTAAGATCCTTTCACTCCCACAAAAAAAAAAAAAAAAAACCACCAAAAAACCCAAACCAAACCCAAAGTGAAAAACACCACATCCTGACACTGAAGGGCAATTCTGGACCCTTTGTGTACATTTTAATGATCAGGGGGGTTTTTTAGGTAAAATGGGTCCAGACATATATCCTGTGTGACATTTTTCCTGTAAATTTCAGCTACTTGGGTACCAACACACCAGGTCATTCTCTTTCAGTGTTGTAATAATAATTTTAAATAAGAAAATGTTGAGTTCTGGTGTTTTTTTTGTTCGGGAGATCATAGATGGCCTTCATCTTTGAGGATGAAATTTAAGCATGAGAAATAGAAATACCTTTTTTCTTTTTCCTCCTTGACCACATTTAAGTATTTCTTGTGCCTCTCCTGTTGTAACTAGGTCAAGAGGACTAACCACGGATCTAAGTTTAGTGTATTGGAGACTTTGCAAGACTGAAGACAGGTTGATGAATAGCAAGGAGAGATTTCCTTTATAAAAGAGTACATTTGTGGCTTTTTAACTGAACTGAACCAGTGATTCATGTTTGTGTGTCTTTCAGTCCTGTAAAGTGTCCCACATGTCTAATCTTGGACTGATTGTTTTCTGTGGAGGATGACATGGTAGGCTGGTCCTCCATCCCTGGGAAAGACTGTCAGAGGTGGTCTGGTTCTCTGGAGCTGCCGAATTAACCCCCTTCACAATTTAGTCTTGGTGCTGCAGAATTTGTAATCTGAGGGATGCTTGTGTCTCTGCTGGTGGGGTGTGTGGGTGTTGAGAGCTCATCTGTGCCTGTAATGTCAGCTGCTGTGGTTCCTGGAATCATACATTAATGAAATCTGAACACAGTCTTTGTTAACAGTTGTTCTTGGTCTGTAGGAAAAATCAAATGCTGAGTCTGAACTGTTTAACCTGAAACTACTTTTTCTTCCAGGGAAAATGCTGCATGACATTAAAAGCCTTGTCATTGAGGAACCAAAGTATTGGCTGGATGTTATCTCTATTTGGAGAAATCTTCATGGGTGGGAGGGGAAAAAAGATGATGCCTCTCAAGAAAACCAGTTGCCTCTCAAGAGAAAATCAGAAGATACATATATTGCAACTAAAAGACTGAAAACAGAACAAGAGAGAGAGACTCTGTCTGAGGAACGTCCAGCGGAAGCTGGAGAGAGGTGTGTGGTACCAGAGAGAAAGAGTGATGATGACTGCTGGACTGAAAGCAAGACTTTCTTAGGAAACCCTTCCAAAAGCAGTGAAGAGAAGCCTGTTGAGAAGAAGCTCAGCTTCAGTTTCAGAGTTTCTTGTCGCTGCAGTGGAGCAATTGCCAGAATACTTCCTTCACAGGTATGCTGCAGTATCTATGGTTTAAAAGTCTTAGGAAAGATGAAGGGAGGTGCATAGTTTGACACTTCAATTCTGTGTTTTATATTTTAGAATAATGAAGTGATTGAAGCTTTGTCTATTTTCTCAGAAAAGCCCTTAACCTGCATTCATCTTAAAAAAAGAAAAAGTGGAAATACAAAGGCTGTTGTTAATTTCTGGGTGCTATTACAACGAATACTTTTCAACTCAATGCCTTTTATTGAGGATGAGTGAAGGTGAGGTTGAGGTCTCTGGGCTTGTGGAGTCTTAGGGTGATCTAATAGTGGTTTACAGCTACTTAATGGGCTGTCTCTCAGTTGTGGCAGACTGTGTAAAAGAAGGTACAGAATGAGAACTTGCAGCTTTGCTCAGCTCTGGCTGGGAGGTGGGGAGAACTTGTTCCCCTAGAGGGTGATGCAACCCTGGAAGATGTTCCAGGGGGGCTGGATGCTGGTCTTTGGGAGAGAGTGGTGATGAAGAGACCTCCAGGGGGCACTTCCATCCAGTACTCTTCCCATCTCGAATACCTTTATACTGTGAAGAGCATAAAAAAACAAACCATGTGTAGCTGCAATTTATGTAGATTTGTCTGACTTGAAGATAACAGTGTTTGAACTAGGTTTGGTGGTTGGTTGGTTGTTTTTCTCCTGTCAAAGCTAGTACCTTGGAAAGGTGGGACACACGAGCCTGACAACATGAATGAAGTGTGTTTGAATTCTCATGCTCTGAAGGTAGTCAGAGCTTTTTAGATGCATTAAAGCCATGAGTTGCAGTTGTGCATTCACAGGTTTTTCTCATAGGAAAGACATTTTACAGTCATCAGAAATACTTTGTGCATGTGTTCTGGGTTTGGCTTAGATAGGGTTCCTTTTCACAGGAAGCTGGGACGGGGCACAGCCAGGATAGCCAAACGGAACTAACCAAGGGGATATTTGATACCCTGGGCCTAAACCATGACAGCATGATACAGAATTCTAAAATGACAACTCTTGTAACTTGGACAGGACTTGAACTTCATCCTCCTGCGCTCCAGCTGAGTGAAAGTCATTTTGTCCTGTGGTGTGTTTGCTCTCTACCCCCTCTGGTCTTTGTATGAATTGTTCTAGAAGTGAAGAGAGACTCTTTCTTTTCCCGGGTATTTCTAAGGATTGTGCAGTCAAGGCTGTGATCTGTACCTTTCTTGATTCTGTTATTTTTACTGTCTGTGATTGTTCTTCCCCCTTGCAGGAAATCGGAAGAGCTGTTGGCATAGCGCTCATCAAGCGGTTTGGGTGGCAGGCTGATCTGCGGGACCCCAGTGTAGAGGTAGTCGTAATTGTTTGCCAGATGGCCTGTTGCTACTTCCAGAATTGCCCCTGATTCTTTTATTTTGTTCTCCACTCCCCTTGTACTTGGGACCATCCTTCTCTCCTGTTTGTCTTTCTGCCACTGAATTTAACTAGAAGTCATCTAGTAGCACTGAGCAAAGCTTTTCAGTAGCCACTGTGTGAGTGGCTTCCAGAGCATGCTAAATAAATATCAGAATGACCAGCATAGGCCTGTATGTCAGGGAAAGGATCCATACAAGTGATGTTTCAGTATCTAGCACGCTTACAAGCTGCTGGACTCTGACTCTGCTGAAAATGGAGATCACCTGAGCCACTGGGCAGCTAATTTAGTCTCTGTAAGGGAAGAGCGAGCAATAAGGTCATGTTCTTGAGGTGCTTGACTTAATGCTATTTATGGAAGAGCCTCCACCTAGACCCTGTTCCTGACAAGCAGCTTGCTTAAGACACCTTCCATGGTGTAAGATGTCTGAAGACCTTGGCAGGACTCACTGCTCTTGACAAGCTGTTTCTCCATCCCTGTGGTTGGCGTATGGAAGCTGCTCTCAGCACTGATGCTGGGAGGTCCAAGGCCTTCTGTTAAAGTTCTGAGTTCCTACTGGCTTTGGTTTTCCCAGGCTGTGTATCAAATACGGCTTGTTGAGCCTCAAATAGGGCTTTTGTTCTAGTCTACATTTTTGAAACCTTTCAAGTGCTGAGGACTGGGATATTGCAAAAATACCATGTTTTTCTTTGGGCTTCCTGAGGAGGGATTGCAGTCATGAGACCTGTTGGGGAGCTCAGTCTTCTTTTTGGGATGCTGTTCTTAGAACAGGAGGATAAATTCTTTGAGGTGCCTGTATTTCTGAAGGATTACCCACATTTGCCTTCCATCTGAAATGCCCCTTAGTGACATTCATGTTTTGGTGTGGTTTATTGGTTGGTTTTTGGGTGTTTTTGGGGTGGTTTTGTTTGTTTGTTTGTTTTATTTTTGGTTGCTTGGTTTGTTTGTTGATTTGGTTTTTGTTTCTGGGGGGGGTTTTGGTGGGTTTGTTTTGTTTTGTTTTAAGGAGAGGGTACAAGAATAGCTTGAATGCTAGTATACAGTGAATAATCTTCTGCTTAGTTAAATGGTTTTATAATTAAAATCATCCATTCAGTGTTAGAAAAACCAGTTCCATTAAAGATTCAAGTACTTGCTAATGGATTTCTGCATGACAAAATTCCCTTCCCAGCTTTATATTATTTGTATTGTAGCATTTTTTAATGTTACAGCTGTTATATTAAATCCTCTTTAAAGTGGCATTCAGATTATCTAGTGTGATTTCCTCCATTTAATAATAATTTTCTAAAGCATATATTTTTGTTCTTAAAAACTAAGATCAGAAGTTCAGAGAGACATCTTCTGTGTCTGGTTTAAATGACTGAAAGCTATTGCCATGTCAGGTTAAGAGTTTCTAATGTAATTTTTTTCCTCCTTCAGATCTTTGTACATATCAATGACGTGCACTTTGTAGTGGGGATCCCTCTTTTCAGGTAGGCATTGGTTTTGTCAGTATCAGAACAAGCATAATTTCTAAACAGTCTTGCTGTCCACTGTGAGTATTTTATCTTCTGGTTTAATGTTTGCTGGGCTGTTGCATTAGTTTTGTGGTCTGTCTGGAGCTTATCTGAGAACAGTGGCCAGATATTGCAGTGAGTTGTGGATAAAAACAGACTGTGGCTTCTATCTGTCTGTCTGAAGATCTGTCCATTTGTTCTTTCATATACGTGAGCTTTTCTGGGTGATTGCACTGTTATCTTACATTATTTTTTAATGCTTTTTTGCTGCCTGCAGGCTTCCACTGGCAAACAGAGAGTATATCAGAACAGCAGGGCTGCGGTCAACGATTGCCTGGGCCATGGCATCTCTGGCTGAAATCAGTGTAAGTGAATGCCCGTGGCAAAGATGTAGAGTCCTGGAAGAAGGGGAGGTTGCTGCTCATCAGAGCTGGATCTGGAAGCTCTGAAGGAGCATGGGGATTTTAATGCCCCATCCTGTAATGCATGTGGACTGGGCTTGCCTCATCTGTGTTCAGAGTGCACTGTTACCTGCTGTTCAACCAGGTATCTGCTGTAATCCCACATCCTTCTCAGCAGAGTCATTATTCCTTGTATGAATATATACATCTAAATGGCAATATTTTTTTCACTGTCCAGGCTTCAAGACTTGTTTGTGGTTGTTCTCCCAAGGGAAAACAGAAGCAAATGTGATCTTTTCCACAGATTAATTTGGTACCATGTCCATCTGGAGTCCAGTCATAATTGGTTTCCCTAGCTGTCACTTCAAGGCTAGATGCACTGATGTATTGTCTTTAGTGAAATGATGATTTTTACTATACTCTCTTACAGGCAGGTTTGTCTTGTAAACCAGTGATTATTGTACATGGGATTCAGTGGGAGCATGGGGGTGATCTGTACATCCCTGAATAAGCGTTGTCCTGGGGGAGGAGTCTGTCTTGCTCGGGATGCAATAACTCCTTTATTTTTGTAGGCAGGTGCCTTTGTGCTGGATCCCATGTGTGGGCTGGGAACAATACTGCTGGAAGCTGCCAAAGAGTGGCCCGTGAGTATCACAGTGGCAACAGGCAGTAAGTACCTTTGCACAACAGCCTGTAGTTGCTTCAAGAAATATCCTTACCACAATTATACCAAAACTCATTACTGGAAAGGTGGAACCAAACTGATGTTTCTAGGCAGTTGTTAAAAGTGTTTTAGTACAAACATTCCTCCACAGAAATGTGAAACCAAGTGCTGCATACTTATGCAGATGGGTGCTGGCAGCCCTGGATTTACACTGCAGGGTTTCTGAGGCAACCATGGCCTTTTAAAACTGCCTGGACTTAGCCTGGGAATGGAGGTGTCAGTGTGACAGTACCGTCAGTTGTCAGTATTAGAGGCAGCATGTGTGTCTGGAGCTAGCCGGGGTCTTGCTGTTAGGACATAGCCTGAAAGTTACAAGTGTGTTGAGCAGACCAGAATGTGAAAGGTGTGAAGATAGCACAGACTCTCTGTCCTCTGTGTCTGTGCATTGCTCTGTGTAATGGTAGGCGATCTCCCAGCAAGGGGTTTGTCTTGGAAGAGCTGTGCCACGAGGCAGTGCTGAGAAATGTTTATAAAATAAATACACTTGTCAACAAAGTGATTTTTTTCTCTTTTTCTCTGAACAGGAAGCCTGTTACTGGGGTGCTGATATAAGTGATTCACAGTTAGAGGGTGCAGACGTCAATATTAGGACGGCAGGCTTGATGGATAGGATTGAGTTACTTAAAGCTTCTGTGAAAGGTATGTCTGTAGGCTTGCCAAGTGAGACATGTTTGAAATGTGTTGTGGTTCTGGGATTACACAGGTGGTGTAGGTTCTCTTGAGGTGATGTGTAGGAGAGCTAACGCAACAAATAGCCGAGCAGGGACTCTGTAGTGAACGGATAATTATTTCTTCTCCCTACCCCACCTCCTGCCCCTGGGAATTTTGGCAAGAATTAGCAGAAGGCAATGAAAATAGTAATTGTCAGACATAGGCAGTAGTTTTCTGTCTTAATGGTAAACTTGTGAATACCACAAAGTACAAACCATGTGAGAGTTCTTTGTGTCTTACAGGAACAAAGCAAGAACAAATCCGGGCAAAATGTGGCTTGTAACTTAAATGTACCAAATGAGCAATAGTGGGGACTCATAAAGCACAGTGTTGAATTGTTAACGTTTTCCAGTAGGAGTATTTTAAATGACAGTGCCTTTCTCCTGGGAGAGGGAGTCTGCTCTCAGTTCATGAGCTAGCCTTTGAGAAAGTAATACTTTTATGACTTATTCTAGGCCTCAAAGCCTGATTCTAAATTAGTCCTTTATGAAATTCATGACAGACAAAAGCTGGGTGTTCTTCCCAGTTCATGGCTGAGGAATGCATATTTTTTTTACCTTGCAATATTTATTTCTTACCAGAATTGTAAGAAATATTAATTATTTTCTATAAGAGTATATATAGCTTTTTTTTCTTAAAAGCTGTGATTGGCCTTTCCTTCTAGGATAAAGGAAGGTGTTTTGATGTCAGACTTTTCTAATGCTTAGCAAGTAATTGGTGTCTTTGTCACTGGTCAGAAGATGTTATTTCTGCATGTTTTGAGAAGGACTGTAGGCAACTTGTCCTTCCATTTATAGATAAAATTGTTATAGAATTGTGCTGTAAGTGGTAATCCAAGGATGGTCCGAGAACCATCTCCAACTGGAAAAGTTCTGGAAAGGCTGGCATAAAATCACTGCAGGGTTTAGGTGGGAAGGGGTCATGGATGTCTTTAGTTTTGTCATCTGCTTGGAGTGGGTCTAACCCCAAAGCTGGGTCTGGTTTCTCAGGACCTTGTCCCATCAAGTTCTGAGCATCTGGAGGGATGGAAAACCCATAGTCTCATCCTTTCACATACCGGCTGTGCTCTGGCCAGCACAGCCTGCTATGTGGCCAGCCTTCATCACCACAAGGGTGCAGTGCTGCCTCATGGTCAAGAAAACTGACTGTTCCCAGAATGCAGAAACTCTGGGGAGATGGTTCAAACACACTAGCTCTAATGGAATCCAGGTGATTGTGGCAGATTCTTGGAGAAGAAAAAGGGGGTGGAGAGAAATTTAACATGTGGCTCCTGCTTAGCTCTTGTAGATGTAGTGTGTGTTGAGAAGCAGCAGTTAGTTTGGAACCAGGCGATCCCCTGTTTGCAAGGTCTTGCTATTGGGGCAAACACATCCCTAGTAACGGGATCTACAGGCTAAACCACACTCTCATGCATTTGTCTCTTCCCAGTCTGCATTGGGTTGGTGGCTTTGTAGCACTGTTTGTGAGCACAAGTACAGAAGGAGCTATGAATCTGGGGCGTAACCCGTGGAAGAGCTGGCAGACAGTTCAGCGAGGTGAATGGGGACATAGCTGCTGTTCATTTTTCAGATAGTCAGATGTACAGACCATCCTTTCTTCTGCAGCATTGCCATTGCCTTCAGAAAGCTTTGACGCTGTGATTTCGGATATCCCGTTTGGAAAGAAGTTCCAGATCACAAAAGACATACAGCTTCTTCCGGATATTCTCCAGGAAATGGAGCGGTACGTGTGGCCTCTGACACGCTTGTGGCGTGGGGCAAATGTCACGATAGTTTGCAGTCCTAAGCATCCAGTCACATTCAGGTTTGCTTTATTCCAAACACTCAGCTCTGTAATCTGATGCTGTGCATGCTGTGAAAGTCCCAGTCCTTTACTTGTGCCTTAGAGGCTGCTGTGGCTTGTCTTAGAAGCTGTGGAAGTGCTGATAGCACCCCAAGCTGACAAGGAATGAGCTGCATGTGTGAGCCACGTTCACAAACACTCTTTACAAGTCATGATGGTGTCAGAAAGGAGAAAGAGGAGACCATCACCTAGACAAACTTAAAACATGGCCAGGCAAATACAGCAATAATCCTTTCTCAGTTGAGGTCTGTTTGTATAATAACCACAGTCTTTCCTTTTGGGTTCACAACCAAGCTTTTACCAGCCTGCCTTGGCAGGAAGTATCTCATTCCAGAAAATGATGGTATCCCTTTTCCTTTCTGTCAGTGTCTGCTGGAATACCCAGCTAGCCACCTGGTCTGCTTCTTGATGCCTCCTTTCATCTCTTGCCCTGTCATTTTGTGGCAGAGTTGAGCCAAGCCGATACTGAGCTGCTTCTAACGGGCAGGTCAAACTGTCTGCTCCTTCATTTAATTTCTTGGCTCAAAACAAGCCCTTCCTGTAGGACTGGTCTTCAGCAGCTGTTGATCTCACTCACCCAATATAGGAATGAAGCAGGAAGAAGGTGAGGTAGCTCCACAAAAATGGCAGGACAATCTTATGTCAGCTTATGCTTACCATCCCTCCCTTTGGCTGTGCTTGTCTTCTGGTCTCATGTGCTCTGTTGGGCCATCCTAAGCAAAATAGCTCCTTGGGAAGATGGAGGTGAGGAAGGGGTCATTACCATGAGCTTCAGTAAGACTGTTCAATCTACTTGCTGTAAACAGAGCCAGGATAGTCATCTCTCTCTCTTTTTTTTTTTTTTCTTTTTTTTTTTTTTTTTTTTTTTTTTTTTTTTTTTTTTTTTTTTTTTCTGTGTTCTCTCTTTCAAAGCCAAGTGTAATTTCCTCATGTACTAAAACAATTGGATTACAAACAAGGATTCATTTTCCTCTGCTTCTTGAGTTTGAAAGCCGTTAAGGATCAGTGGAACATGGAAAGGACAGATCTCTTAAAGTCTCCAAAGGGAAAGGCCAGCTTCAGAATTGTCATACCCATCTGGGAAGCTCTTGATGCCCTGGGTAGCTGTTCTTTTGCAGAATGGTGGAGGCTCATGCTACCCAAAACCATCCTTGGAAGAATACTAAGAGAGGAAAAAAACCCAAGTCCATCTTCTATGTTAACCCAATGGAAAGAACTCCTGAGGCCAGAAATGTTTGGGAGTCGGGACAGTGCCCAATTCTCCCATTTAGGAAGAGTTATGAGGATAGGAAATTTAAGTTCCATTTGGAGATGTAGGTTATTGAGTTGAGCCATGACCCTTAACACACTTAGGTGGTTTGTCAAATGCAGCTGGCATCTGAAGTGTCAGCAGTGTTGAGTTCTGCACAGATAAATGAATGCCAGGCAGGCTGAACACCTAACCTTTATTTTTCCTGCAATTGCCAGAGTACTTCGTGTTGGAGGGACTGTTGTATTGCTGCTGAGCCAAGATCTTCATAAGCGCATGGGTGGCATTACCAAGTGTGCTGAAAACGACTCTGCTAATGCCAGTTGTGATGGCGTGAGGGAAACTGCTGCTGCAAAGGCCCTGAATGTTGATGGAAATTCCTCCTCCTTGGTGAATGGTGTTGAAGAATCCTTTCTCAGCAGCAGACAGACACATTTTGGGTCTCTGGTGCCAGACGGTTTCTATGGAGTTAGTCTTGGAAAGACGGATGCTTTCATACACAAATACAGGAAGGTCTCTGCTGCTGGGAATCGGTAGCTTTCTTGCTCTGTGGTGAAGTTAAATCCTGATACGCTTGAAAAGCAGCATGGCAGTGATCCAGTGGAGCCCTGCTGCCCGAGCAAACTTCATGCTCTTTGTTAGTTCACCTCTCTTTCGATGTCCTAAGGAACTGCTTTTCTCATTTTTTTTTAAGAGAGGTGGAAGATGCTTTTACTGTAAAATACTGCAGTGAGACAGATTATTCAAATCCTTGTGTAGGAAAAGCCTCTCAGTATCAGGAGATGGGTTTTTTGGAGAGACAGGCTTCATTTGCACGACTGCAAAAGCAGATGTGTTAATAATAAATGTAAATGGATTTTCACCTTCAGCGGTATTTTTTAAGAAGCGCATCTTGTCTGAAGACATCTCCAGCTCTTTTTGAGGGCTGGATGTTTGCTTTACCTTGCAGTCTTGTCTTGTATTTTAAAGCTTGTTTTTTATTAGTTTGAAATGTTACTCTTGAGATTTCTTGAAGTGGAAAATAAAATATTTTCTGTATTAATTCTTTGCAGGCTTTGCATTTGTCTAATGGCTATGCTTTAGCTTTTTAGGGTGAAGAGCCTTATTTCTATCAAAGATAATGCTTTTCCTCACTTGATAGCATTACTCCAAGGGCATAGTGTAGAAGATGTAAAAACTTGCCAAATGGGTAAACAATTAGAAGTGACTTTTGCTTGCAAAGAAGCATATGGAAAAATTCTGGAGTGAGAGTGATCTAAGCAGTGCTTTTAGTCTGTAAAAGGTACTGGGGGGTGAAGAGGGGGAGGGACTGGGGGTTGATAGTCTAATTCAAGGCTTTCCCATGGCTGCTGAGCAGACAGTGAAGTATTTTTATAGAGGCTAAACTGCACGTTGCTTTCAGATGGTAGTTGAGACAAGGACTTGCATCTTGGCAAGCTGGGACAGACTCGTGCAGTGTGTTTCTCATCATGATCACTATGGCGATGTGGTACTAGTGCGGATGGGTTTGTTTGGGCTTTTTTTCCTTTTTTTTTTTTCTTTTTCTTTCTTTTTTTTTTTTTTTAAGTTTGTTGTGTGTAGCCTGTTGGAAGCATTACTTTATCTGTGTGATTTACATGGCAGAGCCTCTACTCTGGAGATAAGAGCCCGTGGTGCAGGTTGAACTACAAAGACACGAAGGGAATGAGGATATAGGTTAGGGTAAAATGATCCTGCTGTTACTGATTGAGGGATTGATGAGAGTCCTGCTATTTAGTTGGTACCTGGAAATGTGCTAGTGCACTGCAAGTAGGGATTTTTGGCTTAGAATAATATTTTTATAGATTATCTGCCCTCTCATCCAAAGAGGCTTTCAAAGGAGCCTTGGAGAAGACTGTAATGAATGCATGGAAAACTTGACATTAGCTCACTACCAGATGTGCACAGTCAACAATAACATTTTTCTTCTAACTAGCACCAGTGCAAGTTTGTTGTAGGAGGTGGAACTTCATTGGAGTTGCTTAGTCCTTAATGTATCCCAGGACATAACCACTGAGCATAATGCTTCTCTTAGTGAGGGTCTGAAAGAGAGGTGATGTTTAGGAATTTTATATTTTTTCTCCAGTGAAGCAGTGTGGCCATGACAGAGAGATAAAACATTATTACAAAGTTCTCAGTAGAAGTTTAACCTAAACAGAGAACTTAAAAGCTTTTGTCTTGTCCAGAGATGTCTCCTCTGAATAAAGTTAATGGTGAAATTGAGTTACTACTTTGTTGGATGATTGATGTATCTGTAACAAAACGCACACAGGCAATCTGCCAATAGTGGGGTTTTTTTGAGTATTCTTCAGTGTTACCTATCACATTTTCCTGTGTATGGTTTTGTTTTCTATGTCTCAGTAAACTTAATTTTATCTTCATCTAATCTAGAGGCTGATAACCACAATCAGAAAAGCAATTTTGCTATGTATCAGGGAAATTCTTGAATTTCACCTTGTCAAATTTTCTTTTCCAAAATGACACCAGCTAGAAAGGGTGAAAACTAGTTCTGATGTCATACAAGTCATTTATGTCCTTTGTGTTTCTGTATTTTACTGCTGATAAGAATTTAATTGTCTAGGGTGGTCAGCAAATGTAAAATAGGAATTTTGTCTTTTTGATTGTGAAAAGGAGACACTGTCCTCACTGTCCTTTCCTGCACAGTTTCAGGAAATACTCCTAGAGTTAAATGAGATGGTCTGCTCCCAGCTGTGTCTGAACCATGACACAAATGAAGACAGAACTCAGTAGGCTGTGTTTTCCTTGAGGTCTCATTTTCAAGAAAGAAAAAGGCCAGTTTTCTGCTCCCCAGCCCTTTGGTATGAGAGTTGTTCTGGGTGAGGAAAATCTTCTGTCTACCAGTTCAACTGCTTCGCATGGAAACTCTCACATTCTGTGGATCTCTCTAGGGAACACTGGGTGAGTGTCAATGCTTTCTGCTGTCTGCTGTGTTTCAGAGTGTCTGTTTCTGATAGCACTCCTTTGTGTTGCTGGAAGAGAACGTGTCCAGAACAGATGAACCTGAAGACTCTCCCATTTTGCAGAGTCCTGTGCACAAATCTCCATGTCTATGCCCTTTGCTCCCTTTTCCTGTGGTGCTCTAGTGAGGATTCAGTTCTTCTACAGTGCTGCTTCTGAAATACTGAAACTGTGCCTTTTAGTCGTGTGCTTTTTTGATAGGCATTTTGGTCTCCCTTTCTTCTGTTGAAGCTTCTGTTGAAGCTCCTTTTGAATTTGCTAGGAATAAATACCCACATTTTGAAGGCTCTCTATTTCAACTTCTGTTGTATTTTGAAGCTTGTCATGTAGGCAGAGGGGGGTACATGTTTTGCCATCCTGTTTTACTTCTCTAAGTAGTACAGGGCTTCGTTTGTGTGCCTGTGGTTTCCTTACCCAATAATCCATGCCTGCTTAGGGATTTTTGTTTGCCTTAGTTTCAGATCCTTTTGTTTTACATCACCTTTATCAAAGCATTACTTTCTAAAATTGCAGCTGTTGGGTTTTGACACCACACCTCCTACCAGAATGTGGAACCTAATTATTTTTAGCATAATCCTCAGTAGTTCAATTCCCGTTAATTGCAGTTGTGACTTTGTAGGATGGGCTGGACTGGTGTAATAGCTCATTGTTGCCCAAGAGGGGTGATTCCCTACCCTGCTCCTGACTGTCTTGCTGCTCACCTTGCATTAGCTCTGGCACTCAGCATGATGCCTGGGCCAGCATGGTTAGCTAACCTGGTAGAAAACTGACCCAAAAAAGGAAGGCAGGTAGGTTTCTGCTGGCTTGGAGAGTTGAATCAGCTCCTGGGGGAGTTGTGTGGGTTTGAGAGGATGAAAGGGAAGACTCTAGGTCTGGAAGCAAGGGGGTTGGGAAGCTGTTTGGGTCAGGAAGCCTGTCTGTGCCCTGTGACCAGTTATCCCATGATGTAGCAGCTTGTTTAGATATCGCTCATCTGCGTTTTGTTCAGCAATTCCCATAGGTAGTAGTAAAAAACTGAAGCACCCTGGAAAAGAAGTAATTATGCTGTGCACCTCATGATGCCAGGACCAGAGAGCTTAAAAAGATATTTATCAGTTGGCAGATAGAAAAGAAACAAAGGGACATGGTCCTTCACACCTCGTGAAGCTGAGCTGTGGAATGGACTGCAGATACTCTAGGTGCCAAGCACAGGTAGACATCCCGTGCCTGTAAGAGGCTGGGTTAAATCCCACCTAGTGTGAATTACAGAATCCATTAAGTCATGAGTTTCTGAGCTCTTTATTTTCCACAGTAATTAATTCTGGCCTCCCTACCTGCCAGACATGAAAACCTCTCTGAAAGTTGTCCAGAAACAGTCTCATGATACCAGAGGTTCTTTCAGAAGACTTGTGGGCAGCACCCTGAGGCTGGGCTTATCCTGAACTGAAGTTGCTCCTCTGGGGGACCTCATGTGGTGCCCAGCATTTTCAGACAAAGTTAGAAGCGCAAACAATTTGAATATAAGTGCCCAGAGGTGCTTTAACTTCTTAATTTTAGATTTTCAAGTGAAGCCTTCCCAAATGGGAGAAAGTGCCATTTGGAGAAAATTCACCAGTGTGCTCTGTGACTCCATTCTAGTAGAAGCCAGAAGAAGACATAAAGGAGTTGATACTGAACTCGGTATGGCATGTAGGAGTGAGCAAATCATGTCAGTGCAACTCTTACTGAATAATGACAAAGACAAGAAAACTAAGAAAAAAAATCCTCTGATCTTTGTGGCCTCTACTGACTGGGGCGTGCAAGGATCTTGTTCCCCAAGTCTGCAAGACACTTCTTCAAGTCAAAGGTGATGCCTTGGAAGAAGAATGGGAGAAAGACAGTGTACCCAATACTTACATTTCATCTGGGGCAGCAGTTGTCACAGCAGGTGCCTTGGGCAGAGACTAGCAGGTAGCAGCCTCTTCCTTCATACCTCCTTGGCACCTTTTATACCATCTTTCCAAGGGAAGGGGAATCCTGAAGGAAGAGTGAGTCTGTAATGAGGTCTGGAAGAGGCATAAAGCTGTTAACTGACGGTGATCTCTAGAAACAGATGCACTGCTGTACATGTAAGTGTCATGCTGACTGTCCACATGCAAGAAGATGGAATTGTTTAGGTTGGAAAAGAGCTTCAGGATCAGAGCCCAACCAGTAATGTGGCCCTGCCAAGTCCACCACTAAACCAACGTCCCTGAGCACCACACGTGTTTTAAACATGCAACACATTTCACACACAGTGGGTTTTGCTCTCTTGGGTTTCCCCGTGTTTCTCATCAAAGAAACTGTGTGATAGTCATTACTAAAATGAGCCAAAGACCTTGTTCAAGAACATGTTAACATTTTCTCCTTTACATCTTCAGGATTGTGACCTTTTAGTTTCCAATGTTAATAGGCACATTTACAAGCTGCAGCTGAGGCTAAGGGCTACAACAGAGCTTTCTTCCTCACCTTCGTAAATGTCTGATTTGAAGGGATTTCAGAACAGTGCTACAGCTCGGTCTCCTCCAGTGTACAGCTCCACAGGCTTTTGCCAGCCAATTTCTGGCCAGGATTCCTTGTCCTTAGGAGTTCAGTCCTGCTGGACAGACCATTTGGGCTCTGTCTTGAAGAAAGATAGTGAATCCATAAATTCACTGTAGTTCAGTGGGAGGCCAGAAGGGCGAGGGCAAAGGTTTATCTTGATCAGAAGTGGTAAATATAGTGCTTTATTATTTCTGTGCTCACAGAATATTTCTGTGCAGAGCAAGAGTTAAGGGTGTGGCAACACTTGGCTTTTGCCATGAGCCCAGAGAGTGAGAGGAAGTGCTTCCCTTATAGAAGGGGACAGGGCAGGTATGTTATGATAAGTTGGGTGAAACAGGTGGGCAAAGCAGCCTGCCCTTTTTTTTGGGACTACCAGGAATAAAGAGCAGAAGGCCTTGGCCAAGGTAGGGGGGAGTCTCTCAGACCAGAACTTCAAGAAGTTGATTTCATGGGGCTGCAGGGAGCTGTCTGGGTAAATTAGGAACAGGGGAAAGAAAAGATTGAAACTGAAATACCAAGAAGGCTGAACACCACACCCCAAGGGGAAGACAGGATTGGTCATGTGAAGAGTAAAGAAAAATGAAAAGCTACGCAAACTCTGGGCTCACAAATACCATAGAGAAGTCTAGCAAGTGTCCAAAAATCACTGCCTCAGCTGTGCCAAAGAACTGTCCCTCTTCTTGCTTGCAAAAGTTAAATAAAAGTATTCAAAAGAATTATATAAAGTATGTTTTCATGATACGTTTTGGTTGTCAGTTGTCTGCACAGGGTCCATTTCGCTCTGTTCACCATTCTGACATAATTTGTGAAATAAAGTCATCATTTATTCTCAGCCTGGAGTTGGTTCCCCTGGCAATTCATTATGAAGATGGTGGTCAAATAGTCAAGCTATAGCAGTATCTTTTCATCAGGCAGGTGGAGTGTTTGACAGCACAATCATTCTTCAAAAGGTGTGTTAGCTGTAAGTAATCAGGTGAAGAGAACCCAAATTGTGTTCATTTTGCATGTACTGATGGAAGCAAAGATGCTGGTACAAACACTTTCCCAAGAAGACATTTAGATTCTTAAAATCCTCACATTCATTCCCAGAACTAAATCCCTCAAAGTTTCTTAGGCTTAAATTTCTTATACTTCCTTGTCTCCTCACGCACGTTTCAGGAATTAACATGTATGAGATTTTAGTCTGCTGGAAGTCATGTCATGCACTTCACATAACTCTGCTGAGAGGATGAACCTAATTTTCAAAGAGACTTGGCAGAATTCAAGTAGATTTTTTTCCATTTTGACTGATTTTTGACCATTTTTGTTAAAAAGCTGGCCTAAAAGGGAAAAGCCAACTGTCACAGAGCAATTCTAAGAAAACTTCTCTTGTATTGAGAATCACCAAACAAAACCAGGTTACAAGTTGCAACTCGCAGCAGTTTTGATTGTTGGTTTTAGTAACCTATCTTCCCAGTCAACAGAGAATTAGAGAATCCCAGATTTGTTATGGTTGGAAAAGGCCTTTAAGATCATCAAGTCCAACCATTATTTAGCTCTACCAGGACCACTACTACACCATAACCTGAAGCACTGCATCTAGATGGCTTTTAAATACATCCAGGGATGGTGATTCAACCACCTCCCTGGGCAGCCTGTTGCAGTCTTTGGTAACCCTTTAGGTAAAAAAGTTTTTCCTGTTGTCCAACTTAAATATCCCCTGGTGCAACTTGATGCCATTTCCTCTTGTCCTATCAGCTGTGACTTGTGAGAAGAGACCAACACCCACCTCTCTACAACCTCCTTTCAGGCAGTTGTAGAGACCATGAGGTCTCCTGTCAGCCTCCTTTTTTCCAGACTAAACAACTCCAGCTCTCTCAGCTGCTTTTCATAGCACTAATTCTCAAGACCCATCACCAGCTTTGTTGTCCTTCTCTGGGCCTGCTCCAGCACCTTGATATCTTATACTGCAGCACCCAAAACTGAACACTGTACTCAAGGAGTGGCCTCACCAGTGAGAAGTGCAGGGGAACAATCACTTCCCTAGTCCTGCTGGCCACACTATTCCTGATGCAGGCCAGAATGCTGTTAGCCTTCTTGGCCACCTGGGCACATTGCTGCCTCATGTTCAGCTGGCTGTTGGCCAACACCACCAGGCACCTTTCTGCAGAGTAGCTTTCCAGCCACTCAGCCCCAAGCCTGTAGCATTGCATGGAGTTGTTGTGGCCCAAGGGCAGGACTTGGCACTTGACCTTGTTGAAACCCATATGACTGGCCTCAGCCCATCAATCCAGCCTGTCCAGGTCCCTCTGCAGAGGCTCACTACCCTCATGCAGATCAACACTCTCACCTAACTTGGTGTCATCCGCAAACCTACTGAGGGTGCGCTCAATAAAAGACATGAGAGAAAACAGAGAAGCCATACCTGTCATAACAAGCGAAGTACTTCAATGCTTATTCATCCCTGCTGAGCTGAATTGAGCACTGGTGTCCCTGTGTCTTCTGCTCCTTCCTCACACACTCCATTGCCAGTCCCTGAATGATTGGTCTACGTAGCTTTGGCTCTGCCCAAAGAGGCAGCTAGACAGTGCCCCACTAGAGACAGTTAGACCCCCTCTGCAGTTGTCTCTGCAGTGCCATGCCCATACTTCCACTGCTTTCAGCCCTACCTGCTTTTATACATACATACACCTATGTAATCTTAAGGCTATGTAATCTTAATATTCTCACTAAAGAAGCAGAAAATTAGGTAGATAACAGCAAAAACACTCTCCAACCATTGAAAAAGTCATGAGTCCCCTGCATGGTACTTGTGGCAGGAGGTGGTCAGCACAGATTCTGCATTTAAATGAGAGAGGGTCTCCAGAAACAAAACCCACTTAAGTTGTCAAAAGAGAGAGCTCAGGTGCCCTGTAAGGAATATCCATCACACTTCTGCACAGCCCCACTAACACTGAGGCTCGGTGCTTGCTCTACCACCTCACCCTCATCTAGTCCCTCACCCGAGTCCAGGTCCAACCCAGACATCTGCCACCTGGGGAGTCTCCCATACAGCAGCAGTGCCCTGGCTTGGCTAGGAGAGGGTTAATATTCACCAGCAGTTGGTAGGGATCACAGCCAGGGTAGACAACCAAGCCAGCCAATGGGATAATTGATATCTACTGACATCATGCCTGCTATCTAAGGGTGGGGCAGGCACAGCACCTGTGTTCTGGCAGGACCAGTTGGGTCAGCACCATTCTTTGGCTACTTCTATATTGCTTGTTTTGTGCATTGTTTCATTACTATTACTGTTACTTCTCCTTTTGCATTGGTCTATTAAATTCTCATCTCAGCCCACAGAGGTTTGTATTTTTCTTCCTCTTCTCCTTCCCGTTTCAGGGGTGGGGTAAATGGTT
Source organism: Megaceryle maxima (assembly GCA_024605025.1). Classification (NCBI taxonomy): domain Eukaryota; kingdom Metazoa; phylum Chordata; class Aves; order Coraciiformes; family Cerylidae; genus Megaceryle; species Megaceryle maxima. The sequence goes on from JANHGN010010978.1 coordinate 21,288, forward strand.
AGTGAGCAGGTACCTGGAGGTCAGCTCTCTGTTGGGTCTAAACCATATCAAGCAGCCTGGACTGAAAGCTGTTGGCTGCCTTCACCTTCCCTCAGCAGTCTCTTCACACCCCGACCAGCGCTGAGGCTCTCTTCTTGCTCCCTCGCCCATCCCCTCAGGCCTCTTCAGGCACCCCGGAGCCCATCTGGCATATCCTGCCAAGGCTGTCCAGGGGCTCTGGAGGTGCTCATTGTCCATGCAATGCTTGTAGCAAGTCCTAGGGATGATTGCTTTTCAGCCAGGTTTGACACTCCAAACCACCTGGTCTCAGGCACACGCCAGAGATCTGCCTGTTTCAGGTCTGGCTGCCATGGGCGCTTCTCCCGTGGGTTACTGGTCCACAGCAACGTGCATTGCTACATTGCTCTTACTCTTTTCCTGATGTTTTGTGACTTTGCCCTTAGCTTCCAGAGTTGCTGGTTTTCTGCGTATCCAAGTAAGGGTGTTAAAAAGTAAACACACCATACTATGGAGAGAAGAATGACTCACTCCCATGGACTCCAGACTCTTTTTTTTTTTTAAAGAAAAAAAAAGAAGAGGGAGCCAAAGGGCTTGGGAAATCTCATTATTTTAGGTCATTTTTGTTCCCTTGACATACTCAATCTCCGAGAGGATGGAACTGGTTCACCCTGCAATTTGACTGCCCTTGTCTTGGAATGCATCTCCACCTGTGAGACATTTCTCAGCCCTGCTGTTTGCCAGTAGCTGTCATATCCTGGCTTGCCCTGTGCCAGCTGCCCTTGCAGCCACTGGTGTGGCCAGCTCATGTGGGTGGGGGGACAAGCTGACTTACTGTGCAAATACAAGGGATGAGAGGATGCCCAGCTGGATGGACACAGGCCTCCCCCGTTGATCTCAGGTGTAAGCTGGTCCCACTCACCAATGCACAGGGACTTGCCCTCCATGCTCAACTTGTGTAGAGACAGCTCTACTCAAAATGCCTCAGGGCTGCCCACATTGTCCTAAAACCTTCCCTGAGGCTCCCGTCAGCCGCCACCTAACACCTGAGCACAGAGCTGGGCCACACCTGTGCCATTCACAACTGCCCTCACCTGCTGGGGGGAAGGAAGGAGGGAAGAAAAAAGAGCAGAAGGGGAGGAAGCAGGTTGTATTTAGCAGCAACCTCTGGCAGCTACAGCGGCTGACAGTTACAGCGGGAGAAGCTCACAATGTCCTCTGCAACTTCCACTGCCTCTTTGCCCAGTGGCCTGGGTGTCCTGACAACTTTCCCAGATGTGTTCTTCATCCCTGAAATCGTGAGTGCTGGCTTTTCCCTGGGGGAGGGTGTGTGTTGTGTGTGGGGCACCCAGCAGACATCATGCTATAGGTGTCTGAGGGAGAAAATTTGAGATGAAGCATGTGGATCAGAAACCACAATGGGTCCATGAGCCACAGGGGTCTGGGGGGGACCCTGGTGTCTGTTGGCTTACCTTCAAAGAAATCCCCAAGCCCTGAGCTGGGGTGCTGAAGCTTCCCTTTCATCTCCAGGGGTTTTTGTAGTGCTTCTGGAAACCTTTTGTAATATCTTTCCTAACAAAGTTGAAGGGCTTGCTGGTGAGTTTAAACTAGGTTGCCAAATTGAGCCAATTAATAATTGGAAGATGACTTTAGTAGCTGATACAGGCAGAGGATGAACTGCTTGCTGAAAGCAGAGAGTCTTTAAAGGCTGGCTGAGGTGATTTCTCACAGCAGCAGACAGCCTGGGTTGCTGAAGCTGTACTGCTCAGCAGCAGTGTCCCTGTGCTGGAGGTGCAATGTACTGTACCTGGGTATGTGAACAACAGTGGGTGGGCAACGGGTGAACAACCACCTTGTAACTTCTTCCATATTGCAATTCCATGGAACAAGAAAAGATTGTAATCCTAATGGATTTAGGACAGGTGATTAAAAGCAGTTGCTGTGAACGCTGACTAAAAGATTGCAAGTTGCAGCTAAAACCTTTTTCCTGTGTCCCCTGACCTCACCCATGAAACCTGCTGCTCTTTGAGAGGCTTTTTTTAAGACCTGAGCACTGTCATCTGGCATTGAGGGGCTTGGAGGAATGTTGTAGATTGGTATTCAGATTATTCTAGACTAAAAGTTTAAACTTTGCCATCTGGGACCAAATCCTTTCCTGTCGCCCAACTCAGTCCCCACTCACAGGATTTAGAGCATTTACTTCATTCTCATAGTGACAGCAGTGAAGCAAAGAGGAATTGGGTGGAAGCGTGCCTTGGCAGTGTGTAGAGAAAGGCTTTGCTCCAGCTCCTCCAAATATGCTTTGAGGACTCGGTCTTTATGCCCTGGCCCTGACAGCAAGCTCCAGGTTCCTGCAGCTGCACAAAGGAAGGTGCAAAGCCTCTGTGGAGGTTCTGGCTGGGCAGACAGTTGACAGCCACCCCTGCCACTGGGTTGTTTCAGTGACAGTGCTGAGTGAGCCGTTGGCCTTGGCCTGCTCATAGAACTGACTGTGCCTTGAACCGTTTTGTCCGTAATCCCTGTCTCCGGGGCATTTGGCAGGGCACCTTGCTTAATGAGACAAAAATAAGCACCCTATCCTTTGGTTTGGGTAAGATTTGGAAATGTGCATCCTAAAGGCTCAGGAACCACGGGGAAAGAGGAATGCTGCCTAACGGGATTTCGCCATCTCGGAAGGCGTCACCACATGAGGGAGGCGTCGCCACATGAGTTATTATGGGGACTGGTTTAGTGGTCAAGTCTTGGTCTTTGGTTGTTACAAGACACATCTAAACAGCGGCACTTTAGGCCACCTATTTTCACTCGCATATTCGCAAGGTCTGAAACACATCATTGATTTAGGGGATCAATGTGCATAATGGAACCAGTGAATTTTCCCACAAATGTGGGGTAATGCAAATGATGTGACATTTTCTATCATAAATCAAAAACTTTTTTCCACTTGCAAAATGCCTTCAGGGAAATGGAAATGCTATAGCTTGTACGAGTTGGCACTTGGATATTTTCTGGCCTGGGATACACTGGTGATCAGAATGGTTGTAGAGACAGCGAGGCTGTCTGGCTGCTGGATATTGGCTTGCAAACCCAAGATCAGCCAGTGATGAAGGATAGGTTCCCACAGCAGCACCTGTCCCCACACTGTGGGTTCAGCTGATGAACTTCTCATCACAGGGTGCTGTATAGATGAAACTTTGCACAGGTTAAAGAAACAACTGGGCCAAGTGCATTTTAGTGCCAAGACACCACTTGCAGTTCAGACATCCTATGGCATTGGACATTGTGCTCTCATCCCTTTGTGTAGGAATCTGCTGGTGGAGAAAGTATGGAGCCTAGATATAGCTATCCTTCTGTTCTCCACCCTACCAGAAAATCCATAGCAAACTCTCAAGGCTGGCTGAGAATGCTACAGACCAGCATCTGGTACTTTGTACAGCTCTGGAGCTGTACAGCTGGAGCAGCAATACAAGCTCACCTCCCCAGGAGGATTTGGGAGCCTCAGCCTTATTTCCCCTACCTCAGAGAGTAAAATTGGCTGTATTACCTCTCTTTAACCTGTTCTTTTAACCTTTCAAGGTGACATTTGCATGTGGCCCTTTTACAAAGGCCACGTCTGTAGCCTTCATGTCACATGCTGTGCTGTTTGTGCAGGTGAGCTGGGTTTCACACCACTCCTTTCAGGAATCTGCCTCACTGGGTGTGAATCAAACATGCCCTTCTTCAGAAGTAAGCCTCCCTGTTTGTCAAAGCTAGTCTTCAGAAATACCTGAACCAGCCTCCTGAGCACACTGTTGTGGGGAGGGTGTGAGTGCCACTGACAACAGGAGGCAGGGCTACAGCACGCCGCAATCAGAGGCAGATGCTATCAGCTAAAACGCCCAGTCTCAAGTGGAGGCTGGGAAGAACTCAAAGGCATCCCTGGGCTACTGCCATGTGCAGTGCTAGTGCCAGAGGCATGCATGGCTTTTGGCTTTGCTTGGGATAAACCACTTTATCCCATGCTCTCCCTCTCTTCCCCCTTTCCCTTGCAGATCTTTGGAGGCCTTGTCTGGATTCTGGTGGCATCTTCAAAGGTCCAATTGCCCATCCTGCAAGGCTGGGTGATGTTTGTGTCTGTGTTCTGTTTCATCATGTCCACCACCCTCCTGTGCCTCTATGTCAGTGGGGTACATGGGGGCAGCAGCTCCTGGGTCACCTTGGTAAGTGGATGTGACAAACTTCAGGGCCTCTCCCCTCCCTGATGTCACTGGCAGATAATTGTTTTGTCTCCTCTGCTGCTGCTGCTGCTGCACTCCAAATCACAGGCTGGGGCTTGCCTCTGTGTGGTTTTTTCCTTTTTTTTTTTTTAATTATTATTATCTTTTGTGTGTGTGTGTATCTTTGTTATGTTTGTTTTGTTTTAAGCCTTTCATGGTGTGAACTGGTGCACTGTGTGATCCTTGTTTTGTAGGATATGATCTGCCACGAGACAGCAGCTCTATTCTACCTCAGCGCTGCTGTGTTGGAAGCCAACTTCACCTATAATGTTGGCTTGGTATCTGCAAACCCTCTGGTAACAGTCATCTACCAGGAGAACATTGCTGCTGTGGTGAGTGCCTGGCAAGCAGAGGAAGGAAGGTGAAGAGGTGGCTGGGTAGCAGCTATAAGGGCAGATCTTTACTTGCACCAATCATTCAGGGAGGGAGGAGAGAAACTAGTCACAGTCCTACTACACATGAATGTCTGCAAACATGCAAGAGTCAATAGAAATATACTGCATCACGAGGTGTTTGCTCAGTGCAAGGAACTCGTACCATATAAAAAAGTTAATTGGCTGATGTGTTTTTCCATTGTAGGTGTTTGCATTCTTAGCCACCCTGATGTACGTGATCCATAAGGTGTTCTCTCTCCTGCGATGGAAATCATCCTAAGAGCGTCCCCTCACAAGTGCGTCTTGTGGTCATCCCATGAGCACAACAACTGCAGTTTCCAGGCTGGGTTTGGGTTTTGGTTTCTAATGTTTATACTGGAAAGAAGCAGCTTTTTATGTGGGACCATGGCAATGAAGCCGGAGAAAGCTGTATCTTGGCATAATGTTTCCCTCCAGTCTCTTCTGGCTTTGGTACAATTTGATGCTGATAATTGTGGCCCAAATAGAAAAACATCCATCTTCTAAGTGTTGTATTATTCTTTTAAGCTATAACTTTTAGACTATATAATGTTGGGTTCAAAATGCTGAAACCTCCCTGAACCACACCTTTATGCCTCCAGGGTTGTTGCAGCTATCAGGGGAACCCTAAAGAACCAGAATTAAGGAGCATGAGTATGAAACCAGATCATTTTAATTGCTGCACAGCCACATAAGCCTCCATCCCTCCCTGCTGTGCCAGAAGAACATTTTCATGCAGATTCCAGAATTGCTATCTCTGACTAGTGATGAGAAATGGGGCCAATATTTAACTTGCCTCAGGAGCAATATGAGTTATTGTAACCTCTGAAGGGTGTTGCTGAATTATGAGGCACAATAAAGATGTGTTTGCTGTGATTTTGCAAATACGACAGTAAGTTCTGGTGTTTTCCCTTTGCTGCACAGAGGTACACAGCCCTGTACAGCCCCAGGAGTGTGGCACAGTAGCAGGGCAATGCCTTTGGAGGAGGCACAGATTTGGCCCTGAGAGGGGTTTTCCGTAGCCAGGGCCAGGGTCTAAACCAGCTTAAGGTCTTTTCTGCTTCTCACCCCACCCCACCAGCAACTAGGCTTGGGGGGTGTACAAGATGTTGAGAGGGGGACACAGCTGGGACAGCTGCCCCCAACTGACCCAAGGGATACTCCATACCATGTGATGACATGATCAGCAATAAAATCTGGGTGAAGAAGGAGGAAGAGGGTATGTTCAGAGCTGTGGCATAACCATTAATGGTGGTGGAGTTCTGCTTTCCTGGAGATGGCTGAACACCTGCCTGCTGATGGGAAGCGGTGAATTACTTCCTTATTTTGCTCCATTTATGTGCAGGGCTTTTGCTTTACCTATTAAACTGTCTTTATCTTAACCCATAAGTTTCCTCACTTTTACCCTTCTGATTCTCTCCCCATCCATCCCACAGGGGGATGCAGCACTGTGGTGCTTAGTTGCTGGTGGGGGTTAAACCATAGCAGTGAGTTGGGATTCAGCCCCAGGAAGGGGTGTTTTCATGTCTTACAGGTGCCTAATAAACAGTGGTACCAAAATGGCCCTTCCAGCTTGTGGGGCAAAAAATACTTCCATTTTTAGCATGTTTCTGGATAACAAGAATAATGAGAGAACAGAAGGGAAGTACAAGTTGACTGGGAGGCACCTCTGTTCCTTCAGTTCTGGGGGGATACTTTTGAGCTGTGACCATGCATTTGTGTTGAAGCTCTTTAATGGCCGTATGAGGATAATTTTGATTATTATTATTTTTTTCCCCCCTGTGTTTTTCCTTTGCTGAAAACCAGCCAGACCTGTTTTGCTTTTATTAGTATGACAACAGTAAGCTGATTGCAACAGCGGTGGACAAAAGAAACCCTTCTTCAGAGCAGGGAGGGAACTCGCAACCCCTTTGGACATTAGCAGTTGATGCTGAAGGTTTAACCTGCATCTGTTGAAACTTGTTTTAACATCACATTATCAGGGGTTGGGTTTGTGTGTGAAGGATTAATGCCCAGATTTGCCTTATTTCTATTTAATTTAGCATTAAACCACACATCCTCTCTTCTATTTGGTTCTATTTAAAAGGCAAATATTTGTGGTCGTATTGTGGAACCTGGGATGTGCTTTCTCTGTCTGTCTTCTTCTGCACGTGGGTCTGGCAAGTTCTTCTGTGCCAAAAAGTGCTGTTTTATCCTCTCAACTCCCTGTCCCTATGCCTTGTGGCCATCACAGTTGCGGCCCATGTCTTGGCAGAGCTTCCCTCTCTTCTCCTCATTTTTTTTCTGCCTTGCCTCGCCCTTGCTTCTCCCTTTCCTGCCACACACCAGTTTACACCAGTCTGCACTAGTTCAGCTGCTTGTCTCTTTTCTTCTGGCCCCACGTGGTTTGCTGAGATACCTTCCTCCCAGCATTACTGTAACCTTCCAAACCAGCCCTGGGGAAAAAAAAAAAAAACAAAACAGCTGGGTGCTGCTGGAATGGGAGTTGTCTTGTGCCCCAGTGCAGTTGGGGAGGGGGCTGAGACAAGGTTGTTGATATGACCGTGGGAAGGAGGCCCTGTCACCTGGGCCAAGTCTTTGCCTTGGAGTAGGGGTAGACAGAGAGAAGGGCCATCCCAGGGTCAAGAGCATCCAAATGAACTGGTACCCCACAGTGCTGCAATTTTGAAAGCATCCCAGAGTGACCCCAAATTCAATCCCAAGTGTCTGAACAGCTTGCAGGTGAATGAGTGTCCCTGTTTGGCACAGAGAGCCCGGGCCCCAGACAGTGACACTGTGAAGTGTTGCTTTGTTGTGCCAGGCTGCTGAATTGCACTTGTCAGGTGCTAGGTGAGTTGCAGGAATATGCATATTCCCTGTATGGTGGGAAAGGGGGAGAAAGGAGAAAAGAGGGGGAAAAAAAAAAAAAAAAAGGTACAAGAACATGAAAAAAGCACCCCGAGGTCTCCATTGCCCATTATGCCCTGCCTGTCTATTGTCTCAACACAGCCAAGAAGACCCACATGCCCTGGAAGCGGAGCAGCCACGGTAGCTGTCTGAAAAGTGGCACACCTCAATGTTTCTGAAGGGAAAGGTGCTGCCCAGAATTCACAGAATCTCCCAGGACTGACAAACCATCTACTGTATGTGTATCAGGTCTTATCCCCACAGAGAGTGTACCCCTGAGGATAGCACTGGCCTGGAAATTTGATGTCAACCTACTGGAACCATTGGGCATGACAAATGGCAGGCTTGAGCCTTCTTCCATGGAGAGAGTTGTCTGGGGTTAATTGCATATTAGCATGGCTCCCCACAGCATGAGACAGTTGGTTCTGCTGAGTGCTGCTTGAGCATGATTGGCCCGTGCAGTTTGTTGACCAGCTGACACCTGCAGCCCTTCCCTGCAGTGCTGCTCCAAGGCTGGCCCAATAGAGGAGGCTGCTCCATCCCAGGCTCTGCATTTGCTCAGACATTTCCAGATTCCCTCAGAGTGGCACCTCATCTTCACCAGCATCTTCCTCATGCCATTTTATTCATCCACTCCATCCCTGGGATTCCCTTGCAGCTGTAGCAGTTAACTTAAAAAGTCACAAATCAGCCCTTTTTTTCAGAGCACTTTGTTAAAAAAAGCAAGCCTACTGCGTCCTCACAGCCACCACCAGACTTCAGTTTGTACTGTAATGGGAGTTTCCAGCTCTGCTCTTCTCCTCCAGCTTCCTCAGCAAAGCAAGGAGGGCCGCAGGCATCTACTCTAGAAAGCAGGCAATTAGACTTTAGTTAAAACAAACTATCCACTTGAAGGCAGGCAAAAGCTCAGCTCCTGTGATAAAAGCAAGATTACAGACCTATCATTCACTAACTGTGCCCAGATTGCAATCGTGGTTGCTCTGGCTTAATTAAATAGCTTAACTGCCATGTTAGCTATTTGTACATTGGATACCTTGCCTCCAGTGATGCAATGAGCTAGAAGCACTGCCATCTTCTCTTGAGCTGCAGGGGAATTTGTCTGAAAGCAAAGAATCGTAGTAGGAAATTATGGCCAGCTCCATGGGAAATGCAGGAGTTTCTGATGTTTCTCATTTTACAGTCAGCTTTAGCTGTGAGTGAGGAGCAGACTGCATCTGAGGAAAACATCTATGCTAGCATTTCGATTAATATGGATAAACTTGTGAAAAGGGGAAGCCCACAAAAGATGACTTCTATGGAGGGATCAAAGCTCCATGTAGGCCTGTGGCAGTCTGATTCATGGTTGGCTTAGTCTCTCTCCCTCTGTCCTGACTTAGCAATGATCTAGTCCCCACCTCTGATCTTAGCCCTGAGACCATGGCCCCCTCCTTCTCCTTGGGTCTTCCATATGCTAATGGAATCAAGCACTGTAACCCCATTTGCTCTGAGGGATGTAAATGCCTTATTCCTGAGTTGGGGTAGTGCTTGAACATGAGCTATTGTCCTGTAGGTCTAAGAAGAACCCTAAACTTCCTCCAGAGAGCAGAGGCAAGGCAGAGGAGTCTTGAAGACCCTCACAAGAAAAAATACAAATGTAGGTATTGTGAACACCTTGGGGCAAGAGGGAGATTTGTGGTTAGTACGTTACTTTAAGTTCTGAAAAGGCAAATGACCTTCACCCTACAACTTCCTTACCTTGCAGCTCATTTCTGCTAGCACACAAGGTGGACCTGCAAGGCTTGTGTGGATTTTTTTAGACACCAGCTATAAATCAGTCTGACACTTCCTAGTGCTTTGGCTGATGGAGAAAAGATGCACTGAGAATGAGTTGTTTTACCCTGCACTAGCTGTGAGAACAGAAATTACTGAATGACCAAGAGTGGTTGAAGGGTGATGTCTCTTTGCAGACCTCTACTCACAAGAGACAGGCTGGAGCCCTTTGTGCTGAGTGATGGCCTGTGCACCTCACAAGCTAGAAAAATACGGTGCAAGACCTCAGTTTGGGTTGCTCAAGTAACAGTGTTCAGGTCCAGGTCAGCTGGGGAGAGCCAGACTTGACAACTTGCTCTGCACTGGGTGCTGCCAGCTAAGGACCTGCCGCTAACAGCTTGTTTGTTTTCAGCCCTTCCCAAGATCACACAAGGGCCTGCCCAATTCTACCATCTCATCCCATTATGCAGATAGGGCACTGCTGAAGACCCTGACATCACCCACATCCACAGTTTTTGTGCAGCAGTGGCAAAAAGCCTTGTATGATCTCCTGTGACACCATCATTATTCATAGGCCAGAATATGGGGTGCTTCTCCATATGTGTTGGGTGATGAAATGCAAGAAAAGTGCAAGGAAGCAGCAGGACATCTCCAAGTGTGGATGTAGCACCTGCTACCTACATGCACCTTATTCCTGATTCTGAGAAAATGCTGGTGTCATCCATCTACTCACAGCAACACAGAGAAGCAAATGACCAACCATCACTTGAGGCTCTACTACTCAAGCTGAGGCTATCTTGGGTCAGTAGCAAAGCCAGCTCACTTCAGCTCACTGGCTGCAAGGATACAGGCAAACGGAAGGTCATCAAAACAGAGCACAATTTGATTCCTGTAGCCCTGGTTTATTCATTCTTGACTTTGCTCAAAAAGTAAGAGGCAAGCTGCTTATGAGAAAGTTTGCAAACTGAACATTTTACAATCCTATTGAAGGTGGACTTAGATTCAGCTGGCAAACAAGAATAAAGCCTTCAGCCAACCACTCAGCAGGCATGACCTTTGAGTTAGAATTTTCATTACCAGAGAGAGGTAAAACTCAATTAAATTCCCCATGCCTGTCTGTATATATGCAACTGCTGTCTTTAGAAACCTGCGTTGAAATCAATGCAAAATACTGCTCCTACATGTCTGTAATGTCAGAACTTCACATTTAAATTCCCAGGCTGGTTTTGAAGTATTTCTAAGGTATTTTCTCCTGTACTAACACAACAGATGATACAAGCATCTTTTGGCATACAGAGAAATGCCGTGACAAGCACTCAAACTGGGAAGCACAGAAGTTAACTCCTGACTTTTTTTTTTATAGCCTAGACTACTCTAAATCTTTGTGCTAAAACATCGTTTGGGTTCAGTTCTACTGCTTCTTTTGCCATGCCCGAAACAAAAACATGGAGTAGCCAGGTCAAGTGTTCTGTGGATGCATAAGGATCCACATGCATGTGGATGCAGAGGCTGTTTATCTTCTGGTGGAACCTGGGTGATGGATCCCCTCCAACCAGTGAGCTAATCTGGCATCTTGCACGTACCTTCAGTTGGAGATCCACTACATGAAGGGGTTGAATCCATCTCTGGTCAGAAGCTGGTGTGTACCATGGACTTGCTCTTTCTTCTTAATCCTCTGTCAGCTGTAGCACTTTCTGAGTTTTGGCTAGGGTCCAAGACTCTACTGTGCCAAAAAGGCAGAGAATGAAGTTAGGTCTTATCCCAGCACATATGCAGAGGAGAGTACCCTAAAAAAGGCTGGATTACAGGTTTTGGACCAGACTTCCAATGCCAGCTGAAATACTGCAACATCCCACAGCACACTGGGGTGGCTGTCCTCAGATATTTGGGCTCTGCTTTTGGGGAACTCCCCAACTTGCATGAATAGTGTTTGCATGACTCCAGCTGTTGCCCACCATCACCTTGTCCCCCCTTCCCCCCTGCCCAGAAAACACACTTCTACTTTCTGATTTCACAGTTCCCCCCCCCATAATGAGTGAACCCTTGAAGCTGCTTGCTTCAAGATCTCCCAGACACCAGGATTTTGCAAAAAAGACTCCAACAAACCCACACTGAACTCATTCCGAGGATTCTTTATTGCTTTCACAATCTTGTCTTTTCAGTAGTTTCCAAAGAGCTCATGAAAAGAAACATGGGATCTGTTGATTAAGCATCATCTTCAGGAATCAAGTTAAGTAAGTCATCAAGAATAAAGTAAATAAATGCTTAAAGATACTGCCATGTTCACTGGCTGTTTCCATCTGAATGGGCCTAGTCAAACCGTGGGGAGAAGAATCGTGGGAAAACGGTGTTACTGAATGGGAGCAATGGGAGCAGCGATATGAATGCCATGAGAGAGCTACTGGTGCCCTCCTCTGAAATGGAAGCCTAGACAACCTGTCCATTTGGGCTGGGCTTTCCCAGTTGCATCTCTGAGCAGAAGAGACAGAGGTACCAAATCTTTTACCATACTGTCCGTCTGACATTCGCCCAGGGAGATTTCTTCATACCCTGAGCTTCTTTCACCTCGCTCCACTCCAGCTTTGTGTCTGGAACCTCATCTTCAGGCTCAGGGTCCTCACGGACAGTCCCCTCAGGCAGTGCCACAACGATGGGCAGAGGGCCCTGCTCCTCCCGGAACTCAACCACATAGAGATTCTTCTGGTTCGCTAACTGTTGGTGAGTCTCCTGGGAGTAGGAAAGAGAAAATACAATGAAAACAATGATGCATGATGTTGGTTTAGTTCAGGTCAAATTCTACATGGTATATAGGCTAGGAAAACAAAAAAAGTAATTTACTACTAAACAGTTTAAACACTGTGTAAATTAAATTATTTGTTAGGCTCAACTTCATGGGTTTCAAATGAGCTAACTGCATAAACAGAATGAATTCAGATAGCTAGACTGCAGATAGACTACCATTACAATGTCATCCTAGAGGAACTTGCTTCTGGCCAAATCTGGCCAGAACAGGCACATCCTGATAATAAGGATCCTTAATAGCATCACATCCAGCTAATAATGCATATTGGCATGCCAGTAATGTGCAGAAACATTTTTATTCCTTTATAGGGATATAAATTTTGCTTTGACAATGGCAAAGTGCTTATTACTGCCCTGACAGGTAATATTAGCAACTATATAGGAATTTAACATGATTTTCAACTATACCTCTTCCTTGCATACAAGTTATTTTGTTAACACTCAGGTTTTACAGAATAAGCGTTTACTGGGAACAGGAATTTTTTCCCATTCAAAGCAGTCAGGAAAATATATCTCTCAAAGCAATAATCTATACAGCCAGGCACTACACCTATTCTTCTATTCACTCTGTGGAAGACTTCTCAGAGACAATGCATTGAAAATATATGAAAGACTTCCTGAAATCTGATTAACCTCAGGTACTGATAAGCACCTGTAACTATCTCATTAGGCAAAGAGGATCATAACCCCCTCTCCTCCCTGAGGCTAAACTGAAAAAGTTGGCTAAGGTGGGGTGAGAGATTTGACAGCTATAGCTTTGCAGGGTTATATTGGGATCGTAAGCAGCTAAATCCTGTCAGCTACCAAGACTCTATGACCAAATGAGATAACAGGAATTTTCAAAGGACTGTCTCATCCTAAGGCTCAAAGAAGTCAGATGAAATGCTGTGTGTTGGATCTCTCCATCAGCTACAAGCAGCTGGCTCAGCGACATCTCCTTTGTGAGCACTTGGAGTTAGAGGAAATGACACCATCTCCCTTGACTTACTTCAGAGATCTCAATTATACTAGTGATAGAAGCAGCTGTCATGTTCAGCCCTTAGGCAATGAAAATTCAGAATGCAGACAAACAAGCAGCAGCAACCAAAGCTGGGCCACAACTTCTTGTGCCCATGATTTTTCATATGTCACCAAAAATGAAAGCCCAGAAATTCAGATGTCCCCTGGAGGCACTTGGATGTGGAACAGGCAGAGTTACATACAGCTGTTTTTGACTGGACAACTTCATACACTGTGGAAGAACTACTGACACACTGTTTTTGTTTGCTCTTTGGAAAATTACTTCATTGTAAGCCTAGAATATAAACTGTTTGACCACCAACTATTAAAATATCAATTCCGTTCTGTCCCCTCATTTAATGTATAGAAAAACTGGGAATGCAATCTACCTGTTGTGTCAGGCCTTTAAAGAGAGCTCTTGTAATGTTGATCAAGTTTTTGGATCCAGAAACCTTGGCATACATGTCTTTAATGCCAATCAGTTTGCAGATGGTGATGATAGCTCGATGGCAATGAAGACCATACCCTGTGGGGAAAAAAGTGATTTATTTTAACCATACAGCTTAGGTAAGGAAGTAGGGAGAACTAAGACCTCTTCTCAGTTATTTTTGTTACCTAGCTTGTTAGAACACATTATTTCTTGAAAATGGCAAAACCATTCTGGGAAGACCATTCTTTCCAGTCTTTGTAGCCATGCTAACATAAAGATGATGTTTGTTTGTTTGTTTTAATAAATATACCTTACCTAACATATTGCTAAACCAAATGAAAATATCACCTACAAACTCGGAACATAAAACCATAAAAAGTGCAACCTGAAGAACTGTTTAATAACATAGGTCTGAGTAGTATTCCTTACAAGTACCACTGGCAGCTTTAGAAGAGTCTTTCACAAACATACCCCACCAGCCTGGGAACTTTCACCAAACAAAAGCAAATGTCTCTCTTGCACTTTGCAGAAAAATAAACACACTCTACTTCCCCAAACTAAACCAAAAAAAAAAAAAAAAAAAAGGCAGAGAAGCAAGGCAACAAGTCTACTTAAAAGACTATTCAAAAGAATCCATTACAAGGGGAGAGAATCTAAATGTAACTGGATCCAAACCAAGACTATCTCTTTGGAAAAGCAGTATCTACATAGCTTCAAAACGGCTTCCTTTGCCATTTCAGGTGACCAACTGCTGAATGACATCTTTAATAACTCATAATGATTTAAAATAATTTAAAATCCTGGTTCACACACATGATGGAGGCATTTAAACTGGTCTCCTATGGTGAAGTTACTGCTCAAAACAACTGGTAGGCTCAAGCGCTGCTGACCTTTTGGCTTCCTCCCAGAAGAACCCTGCAGTAGAAGCAGTGTCGGTGTCTCTCATTCCCAAGAAGATTACTGCTGGATGAGAGGATTAAAGTGCCCTCCTAAAGCCTGAAATTGTGCTCATGACCTCTGTCAGATAGAGCAGGCAGAGAAATTGGGGAGGGAAGGAAAAGGGAAGTCCAAGTAAGTCTGCTGGCAATAATGCATAGAGCTGCTGGGAAAGAGGATGAGTGCCCTCTGCTACTGGTGTCTCTTGCTGCTCACAGGCCTTTGGGTAGCCAAATAAAACCTACACCATTTTAATTTTATTTGGTTCTTGACATGCAAAGCTTTCAGCAGTGAAAGTGGGACAGAAGCTGCCTGCAAATGGAAGGAGTCACTGAAACCACTTAGACCAAACTCACACTTTGCAGTTGATCTCCAAAATGTGAACCTGTTACTTGCTTTCTGACTCAGCAACAGAAATTCACCAGCTTCACTGTCTATGCAAAATACAATAGCCACCAGCCACAAAAAAAAGTTCTGCTTTTCCCCCTTCATCTCACAAAAGCTAGCAGAACACTATGCATGACCAAGAGAGCAAGACAGCATAGACGATCAAGGTGCTGTGCAGAGACATCACTTCCTTTCCCCTGGTCCAGCAACTGGCATGAACTGCACTTTGTTATTACATTAGTGGCACAATGTGTCCCTTCAGGACAGGGAGTGGAAATAAAGAAGGTAATAGACTCCTTGATAGTAAAACTACATTGGAAAGACAGCAAAATACTTTCTAGGAAAAAACCCAACTATTTTAATCAACCTTAAAGAACAAGTAAGTGCTGTGACACTTCTTTGCTTTCAACTTCCTGTTAAAAGCAGCAAGATCATCAAAAAATGTTTGTGTGTGCCTGTGGGAAACCACAGGCCAAGTTACAAAAGCTTCTAACAGTAACAACTTGAAATGGGGAGGAAAGAAAAAAAAAAAGTTATTCAAAATCTACAAACACAACAGAGGCTTGCCTGTCATCTGCATCCATCTCCATCATAGAGTGTCATATTAGCTCCAGTGCATAACTGTAGCACATTAGCATTAATTGCAAATGGTTTCTTGGACTTGCCAGATTTTAATGAAGGACTTACTTTTTGAGGAGTCTATTTGTTCTCTCTCATTTCCCAGTGAGATTTGTTTCATATGGCCTAACTCTATTGTTCTTTAAAATTTGGTTTGTGATAGTTCTAATGTATCTTACTTAAAAGCTGAAATGCCAGGTTACTGATTAGTCCACTCCACAGGACAGTCTTGCTGCTAAGTAAATGGAGAAAAAAACCCAAAACCTATTCCAGTGCTGCATATTTTACCATGCCAATATGTCCCTTCTTCTTTTAAACTATAATCAGAAAAGAAACTGTAACTATCCAAAGCCATTTGTTCTGCCATTTCAGAAAATATTGTTTTCTATGCTACAAGGCAAAGTCAAGTTTTAGACACAGTTACATGTGAATGACCTCTCAAAGGCTGTTTGTCAAAGTTTCATTTTCAGTGACTTAAAGCATTTAATTTCTGGCATTTTATTCTTGTTTTTCTCCCATCTTATCTCAAATTTATTCCAAAACGTGTAAAAAAAATCATTCCAAAGACAAAAACGAAGGATTCTAACTGCAAACTCCAGCTATGAAGAGTTTTTCCCTATTCTTCCCTTTACTGTTGATGTATTTGAAGAAGCCTTAATTCTCTTTTACTTCCTTTGCCTGAGGTAATTACAAGAAGGCCTTGGCCTTCCTTGTTGCATCCCTAATACCCTGACAACACTCCTATAATTCTCTCCAAGGAGAAAATAAAGCAGTAGTGGTCTTGAGGAAGTAGCAGGCTGGATGCTGTCAGCTCATGACCACAGGTAGTCTGCAGCAATTGAGGGAGGACATTTGCCCATGCTATTCCAGCGTGGATCTAGGAGGGACAGGAACACAGATGTGGCTTGCACTCTGATTTCTATTTGAAGCATGCCCACTACTGCATAGTGAACTCTCTCTGAATCTTATTCTGTAAATAGCAATCAAAAAACCACTGAAAAATAACAGAATGAGCCCATTTCCAATGCATGCATGTGGCAGGAAGAAAAACCTGCAGAGATCTTCTGAAGACCTTTGTCTCCAATATGTATGTTATTAGAGTAGACATGTCCACATCTACGTAATTTAGACCTGAAGGAACTACACTTAGGAAGCATAAAAGAAAACCATGAATAGAGCTCCAGTGTAAGAGGGACAAACCCCAATTTACAATAACAAAGCCATGTCATCAACAGTAGGTACTTCTAATGAAAAGCAATTGATCATCTTCAGCATTTAGAACATGGTAGACTAGCACCAAATGATCCATCTCTGAGGTAAACAGACATTGCACAAGTTTAACTTCATCAAATAAATACCAGACAGTAATTAGTAAAACTTCAAAATTTCCAGCCAGCTTCAATTACCTTTGTTTTGCTTCTTCATGCGGATGGCTGTGCTTTTAAATTTCACTGAAATGTCATGGTAAACTGGAGGGGGGAGGAAATAAAAAAAAAAAAAAAAGAAAAAAAGAAAAACAAAGGCATTACAGCTAAATTCTTCATTCTAGGAAAGCTTTAGCTCAGTACATTTAAGGAGAACTTTTCTTTTTCAGACCTGTGAACAGAAAGTTGGTTTTACTCTCCTCTGAGTTTTTTAAATACGTAATCTAGGCAAATTTCTGGAACAGATTAGGAATGTTTACACATCTGTAAATACTATGTTACTATTGAATACAAAGCCAAGCTTTCACTTGAAAGATTTGCGATGTTTGTATGCCTTCACTGATCCTCATTTAGCTCGTGTGGTACAATTTAACCCTCTTTGTCATAATCAGATTTTTCTAATCGTTCAGCTTTTCATCTGATTTCCCCATAGGCTTCAGCATTTTTGGATTTTCCGTATGGAGTATTTACCATTCCACTCTTTCTGCTTCTCTCTCCTTCAAAAGGAACCCCAAACTCATATTCTCTGGTGGGTAGCTATTATATACATCTGATTTGGTGGCTCAGTCTCTGCACAGAGGATTCTAGCACTGCAGTCAAGATGGCTCAGAGAGGACCTCTGTTAAGTAGAATGAAAAGCATGGTGGAAACACCACCAGTTTTTCATCCAATCCCCAATCTGTTAGCGTGAAATAATAATGCTCAAAAAATAGACTCATGAGCACAACTGCAATTTTGTATTTGTAAGCTGAAGTTTTATTATATTGCATATTTACACAGTGACTTGCTTAAATATTCATATACTCTGTAAGGTACTATCTTTCAAAATTTTTCTGAAAGATAATGGAATATTTGGTATACTGGTACCATGTCTGACACCAAGAGAGGATTTATATGGTATTAAATTGAATTAACAAAAAGCTACCATAAAACATCAGACTGACTTCTCCAGCCCACATTCTCCCCGGCTGCTGGGCTTTGTCAGCATACACAGATTGAATCAACAGGGAATCATGTCTGACATGAAGGAGAAAAGCACAGAGGAGTTCACTGTAAGAGATGCCCAGGCGGTATATGTCTTATCTCAAATTCTGCCAACAGAGATCTTATCTTGCTACTACTCTCCTCCCTGGCCCCTATTTTTCAAAAAGCCTGAAATACTATGCATTAAGTATCAAAATTTTAAACAAGGAATCATAGAATAGCTTGTGCTGGAAGGGACTTTTAAAGCTCATCTAGTTCAACCTCCCTGCAGTGAGCAGGGACAGCTTTAACTAGAGCAGGTTGTTAAGAGCCCTGTCCAGCCTGACCTGGAATGTTTCAAGGGATGAGGCATCTACAGTCTCTCTGGGCAACCTCTTCCAGTGTTTCACTACCCTCAATTAAAAAAAATTCTTCCTTGTATCTAATCTAAATCTCCCTGCTTTTAGTTTTAAAGCATTACCTCTTGTCTTATTGCAACAGGCCCTACTAAAAAGTCTGTCCCCATCTTTCCTGGCAAAGGCAGGAGATTAGAAGGGAGATAAAGCTTTCAGTATTTTAACAATAGCATCTCCTATTATGTTATTCTTACTTTTTTCACAGAACTTCCTACAACTGTTGATACAAACCTGAGTGCAAGGAAAGAGTAATCAAAATATTAATTCCAGGTAGTGGTGATTTATTTTACACCAGGATTGGCTGACTATATACTCTGACATTACCACTGTAGCTTAAACAGTCTGGAGCTAAGATTTCATGCAGCACACTGAAGAAGTAAAATAACACACGTAAAATAATACTACTATGCATCAGATCAGAAAGGTTTTATTTAATATCTTTTTATGCTTTGTAACTACTTGCAAACAGTTCTTGTTGGTATATTCAGTACTTATTGAAAGTTAAAGAGTCTAAAAAAAAAAAATCACAGTACTTACTTGTGTGGTTCTGATACAGCTCTATGAAATGTAAGCAGCGTATTGCTTTATTCTTTGCCTAGGGAACAAAAGCAGAAAACATTTTTTCTTAATTTTATTTCTGCAAAGTATTTGAAATTTACCATTGTTCAGTTAACTAGAAAGAAAAAAAATCAAAAAGAAAACTTAGGAAGAACAGGTTTGCCACATCAAAATCATTCACTTTATAGGAAAAAAAAGTCTTCTATTTAAAGAACTGCTTTCTCCTAACAGATTTAATATTTATAAAGAGTTGTCAATACAGTAACAACTTTATCAAATTTTGTGTATTTTAGCATTGCTACTTTGATAGCTTAGTTGAGTATTACAACACAAACTAGATTCATGTACATGGACAAGTAACATTCTGAAGTCTAAAGGAGCCTTAATAAGGTCATTATGCATGTGTAAGAGAAAAATTCCTACACACTAATGGCAAAGAACAGATCGTATGCTATATAGATGTGGAAAACAAGTGACCACAGGGGGATAGCTGTATGATATAGAAATGGGAGTACAAAGAAAGAAGTGTATTAACAGAATCTCATCGCCAGGCAACCTCATTACAAGTGTCCAAAGAAGAGCAATGAAGCTGGTGAAGGGTCTAGAGAACAAGTCTTCCGAGGAGCAGCTGAGGGAACTGGGATTGTTTAGCTTGGAAAAAAAGGAGGCTGAGGGAAGATCTTACCACTCTCTAGAACACCCTGAAAGGAAGGTGTAGTGAGTGGGGGGGTCCATCTCTTCTCCCAAGTAGCAAATGATAGGACAGGAGGAAATGGCCTTAAGTTGTGCCAGGAGAGGTTTAGATTGTTGGACATTAGGAAAAATTTCTTCACAGAAAGGGTTGTCAAGCCATGGAACAGGCTGCCCAGGGAAGTGGTGGAGTTACCATGTCTGGAGGTGTTTAAAAGACGTGTAGATGTGGTGCTGAGGGACATGGTTTAGTGGTGGACTTGACAGTGTTAGGTTAATGGTTAAACTTGATGATTTTAAAGGTCTTTTCCAACCTAAATGATTCTATGATTATTTGTACCAAGAAGGACAAATCATGTACGTGGACAGACTTCTCTGCATAGACTACAAAAGATACTAATTATTAAAACCAAAAAAGTGTAGGTATGAATTATTTGTGCTTGTCATCAAGCAACGAATAATTCAGTCAACATACTTTCCGTAAAGCATTCATCCTGTCACCTGCTTTCCCCATTGCAAAACCTGCAAGACAGTAAAGAGCATTTTATTACTGAGAAATAGATGAGGCAGGACATCCAGAAAGCAAGGAGAAAGAAAACAGAGAACTTCACAAACAAGTTTAGTATCTGTTATTTCCACTCAATTTTAAGAACTTTTAAAAAAGTTTAGTCTTCTGCTTAAAAAGAAAGAAGGGGATGAAGAAGAAAAAGGAAGCTGATGCAGATATATCAGGTACATCTGTACAAAGAGTATCTCCAAGACCCTATATATAAATTTTCTTTCCTTTCAAACTGCAACTAAAATTCAGCTTGAGGAACGCATCTGGACTTCTGAATCAAGATGCTAGCTGAGACTACCAGTAAATAAATAAGCCTTTTATAATTAAAGCCAGTAATACTTTCAAGGGACTATCCTGACAGAGAGAAGAAAAAAAAACCCAACAAACTTGCTAGAGTTATACTAATTCTACCTAGAAAATAACCCAGGAAAATGTAGAACCAGTCATGCTACCCTTTGCTGCAAAGTGGTCACCACTGTAAATGAAAATAAAACCTAAGAACCCAAACAACATGGAAGTGATTTTCAAAGCCAGAAAGTCAAATCCACATCTACTGACTCCTACTTCCTTATGGCTCTATCTGCTCTTCTAACCATGAAAGCTCAGATTCATTTTAGTCAAGCACAGGCACACTCATCTGAGTTTTCTTCCACCATCAGTGCAAGGGGATGAATACTTTTTGGGGCAAGTCAGCCCACCTGCAATTCCAGACACCTTTTGTAGGTGCCTGTTTTTTTACTTTGACTTTGAATAAACTACACTCTGCAGCTAGGTGAAAAAAATGCAGGTATGCATGGCTGAATACTTTCAGGCTTTGATTTTTTTTTTAAACATAAACAGCTATCTACAGTAAAAAGAAACAGTGTGTACAGGAAAGCATAGAGGATCCCTTCTGGTAGGATCTACCAGTGGTTACTTCTATCACTCTAGAGTTAAACAAATAATGTTTTTACCACTGGATAATATATGCTCCAAAACAAGTCACATATTACTGCTACTCCCAATTTCTTCTTTCTTTTTTTTTTTTCTTTAAATAAAAAATAAAGAGTCCAATGGAATACATACATAATTTGATTCTAAAGCTTGCATTTATAGGTGCAACTCAATGTTTTTACAGGTACTTCAATATTGCCCATTGGAAAAAAGGGTAATTTTTAAAATTTTTAAGTATAAAACATCCTTTTAAATCACCTCCTGAAGTCCTATTACAATGATTACTTTGGCATCTTTTACATACAGTAAACACACATACCTGCAGCCCCTTTACCATTTCCAACAGCCACTAAGGCACGTATTGATTTTTTTCTGCCTTCCTTTGCTTTCATACAAAACACATTTTTCACCTGAAGAAAAAAAAAAATCATCATGTTATGGCACAGTCTGACTGTTTTGGCACTTTTTTGTTTAAAGAGTCAGTTTACCCAAAAGAAATTGCAGGTCTGTGGCAAAACCTTCTAATAATTACTGTCTTTGCTAATGGGTATCATCTGCAGTGGGACACTGACTTCGAGGCATTAAACATGTAAAGGCTCCTTTTAATCTACACTCAGACACAGAAAAAGTTACCTCAGTACAGTTTCATTAAAATATGCCCTCATTTGTGTTTAGCTGCACAACAGCTAATGCTCTAATGCCTCTAGTGTGTGATTTCAATCGTGATGAAAAAACACTGGAAAAAAATGGAAAGTGATATTAATATTTCACTTCCCCCCTCACATTTTAACATATTTTAGATGCTCTCTCAGGAACTGCTCAAGGCATGTTGTTGCTTCAACGCTGGTTAAAACTTAGCACTGAAATCTACTTCCAGACTTCAGAAGGCAGTCTTAGTACTGAGATGACAACTGCTAAAAAGAATTTAAAAAGTCACCCACCTTAAATGGTTTAATATATCACCTGAGATATTTTGCCCATCTAGTTCCTGTTCCAATTTCCTTGGTTTTGTTTATATATTAAAATAAATGTTTATTTAAACACAGACATATATTTGATATGTATTTAATATACTGTATAATATAAAAACAAT
>JANHGN010010978.1:71247-82869 GCA_024605025.1 Megaceryle maxima
AGGTAGCAAAAGATTAAAAGATACCTTTGTCTTTGATACAAACTAAGACTTAGAATTCTTACTTCATATTAGTAATAAATCTATTTTGATTTAGAAGAAATTTCCTTGAAGGAGGCAGGATCATCCGTTTATATGAATTTACCAGCTGTTTTAAAAATACAAAAAAATGGTGCCTGATCTAGCAGCTGCCTGAAACAAGCCCAGGAAAAGTTTGTAAGGGGAATGAGATATATGCAACTGGCTTAGGACAGGAGAAAGAAGGCAAAGTAAGTGATGATGAACTTCGCATCCAAAGGAAAAGTTCCTTTAACTTAAGTCAGTAGTTAAGATATTCATCTAGAATCTAAAGACACGAATATTACTTGAAGAACTTCAACCTTGGCTCTCCCAGTTTCTGCAAGAATATCTGTGTCTGTTTTTTCACAAATTCCATTTAAAAAAAAAATAATTTTTTTTTCACTCTAATCCTCAAACATGACATGGCAGAAAAAAAAAAAAAAATTATTCAGAAAAAACCCTGACATATGTCTACAGAAATTTAATACACAATGCAATTAAGGAGCAGGCTTTCAGAAACTGATGTTTCCAAGAAAGAACACAGAGATTTATACTGAGTATAATTGCTTCCAGTATGCAAAACTTCTAGTGATAAAATGAGTTACTGTTGAGCATGACTTTATATTGTTGGTCTAAATTATTCTCCCTGGATCATTACAGTCTAGTTCTATGACCTCTGAAAAATCATGATACTCCTTATTCTGTATTCTAACCTAAGAGGAAACATCACCTAGTAACAGGGAAATTAAGTAGTTCTTTTCATTTGTTCCCATGGGTAGCTAAGGGAATTAATGCTGTGAGTAGGAAAGCATAATTTTTATCTAGTGCCTGTATCAAAAAAAAAAAGTTTTTATTCTCAGATATACAACAGATGTTGAGAAAATTATGCTAGCTGGTTTGGATGATTGGGGTCAGAGATAACTCCTATGGCTGGGAGACAGCCAAACTGGTTTAGTATTCATGACACATCTGTGTGCCTCTGCTGCTTCTAGTAATGACAGTCCATGTATTTCAGTCCAAGTCTATGGCTATCCTATTTAAACAGTCTATAGTTCACATTCTTCTCCTCTACAAGTCAGACAGATACGTACATATTCCATGAAACGTACAGCACGTTTTATCAATGTTTCTCAAAAACTGAAGCTTAAGCATCTGTTCAGAAAGCTTGGATTGGTGAATTTTCCAGTCTATGTGCCTGCAGATAAGAGCACATAAATCTACCAAGAGGTATCTCGGATCTGCCCTATCCTCTCAGACAAAAGTTGGATTGAAACAGGCACACGAAAAACATCTGCAAATATCATGTCTATCCAGACACACTGAAAAAGGAGGTAAGATTTTTTTCAGAGGAAGTTATGTATTTTTTTAAACATGATCTGAAAAACCTTAGGCCCTTACAAAACTTTAAATAAGCATATGAAATTGCTAAGTAAATGGAAAATTACTGCTTCCCATAGTGGAGAGAGTGGAAAGGAGAAAGAAGGAATGAATGAAGCTAAGGCTAAAATAACAAGATCATTTAAAATCATTTCATTACAAACTTACTGAAACATGTCATGGGACAAGAATAAATCCCTGTGTATGTTTTTGTGTCAGAATTGCAGGAGACAGACTGCCCAGGATAACTGAAATTCCCCCTAGTTAAATTAATTCCTTCTGTTTAAAAGGGTTAAACTATTTTTAATAGTTTAAGGTTGCTAAAATAGTTAAAAGTTGAAGGTACAAGTGATCCTACTAACAAGGGCATGTTAATATTTTAAAAGCTATGATGGAAGAAAAGCAAACCTTCACTAATAAGATATAGAAGTATAGTCACCTTTCTCAGTAACAAAGGACTGTCACTTGGTTGACATTTCACTTGAAAAATGTTTCACATAAAATGGTCCTATCTGCATTTTTAATGTTACCACTTCTGAAGCTACTGCACTGCTGGAGGATATAAGTGATTTATACTGTTAATATCTACTTCATTTGAATTTTGAAGATCTTTATTTTTGACTTCTGTAAGACAAACTGTTCTTAGAATAACTGTACTTGGAAATAAAAACCCCTTGGTCTTGGTCTGATGGCTACTGGCTCTACTGAATATATGAGGGAGGTACACTTAAATTCTTGCAAGTTGTTGCAGCTTATTTAATAAGTCAATAGTTTTAGGTAGTTTGACTAAATAAATTTTTATTAAGTTAAACAATGAGGATGCCATCACAACAAACATTTTTAATTCAGTCATCTAACAAACATTTTAAATTAAATTATCTAACAAGACAGCTGGCAAAATTCCTGGTAAAATAGAGCTCATCTAGACTTTGTGAATATGAACATAAGAATAATTAAGGAAACAATCTAACCTACAAATTGTAATCACACTGCAATCACTTGCAGTGATACATTTTAAATTTAAGACAAACAAAATGACAACAGTGCTTAGCTACTTGCATATTCTTATCTTGTGGCTGCTTAGGTGCCTAAGAAAAAGCTCTAAATGAATTTTTCCTGCAGTTGGCATCTTTAGAAAACCTTTACCATACAGACCCTCTGGTTCACACTGCAGCCTTTTGCAGGTCTTAAGATCTCTCTACCCTCAGCTTTACAAATCAGTCAAGAGTCAAAATTACTGAATAAGACAAATAGCCATCAGGACTGTTTAAATGCCATTTTTTTAGCAAATGTAAAGAAAACAAATTATTCTGCCACTCAGATGTTGAGATGAATAGGAAGAGACCACCAGTCCTGAAAGCCTGATTATAATGTATAGAATATAAGAACTGTGCATAAACATTCAAAAAAACTTTGACTCTCAAACTTCTGGAGTTACTTCTTTCGGAGATTATGTTATTAACTATTGCTTCTCTTCCCCTATGGAAGAGAAGGAACTACAAAACAGGTGGAATGGCCTCTCAGTTATCTCAGTTTAAATTCCCATGCATGAATTTGAACAGCCATCGTTTCTCAATTATGTTAAGCATGTGTGTAATTCCTTTCAGGACTGGAGGAAAATACTGTAGCTGGCCAGACAATTAGCAAGACATTAGCATCAGTTTTTAACACATAACTGCATTGTAGTTATTTAATTTTTGAGACAGCACAGCTTAAACAGTATATCTTGCCCATGGCTGAAAAATCATTTAGAAAATAAATAGACAATCTGTATTCTCAATAAAGGAGTAGGAAGCAGAAGGGCAGGCGTTTCTCCCATACCATCCAATGACATATATTAGATGGATTCACAGTGACATAAAGTAAACCCTTGACTGCTATTAAAAGATAATAAACTGATCTCGTGCATATACTCCTGTCAATAGCTGTAGTCACAACTATAATCTTAGAAGATATGTAACTAGAGTAGATACAAAAAGTTACTATACATAGATTTTCACGACTGTATCTCTCCAAAGCAAAATTTTCTTTTCTTCTGCTATTCATTATACATCATTTAATCCAACTTGAGACTTACATGAATTGAAGAAACTACTTCGTCTGCACTGCTCGACTGTCACAGTCCAGGGGGCAGAGATGGAACACCGTGACTGGAAAGCCCATGCCAGGCTAGAATACGAACAACAACTCCCTTTCACTGGCACAGAAGCAAACCCTGAGAATGAAGACAGAAAGGTGTTTATATATAGGACTTTTTCTTCAGCATGTCCTACAAAAATCACACCAGAAAAAAAAAAAAAAAGTAGTAATTATTTACTCATACAGCCTAGGTTCCAACGGGAATCAGCCTTGAACCTTCTGTCTTTAAGTGTAAAGCAAGTTGCAGAAGGTAGTAGTGGGGAAATACTGCAATAGAAAATGTCACAAAGAGAAGAAGGCTAGAAGGCTTCTAACATATTGCTGATAAGAGTGAGAATCCACCCTCAAAACGTAGAAATATTATCCTAGCAGTAAAGCATTCAATAATGATCCTGGGCACAATCAGAAGTGATAAATAAATACACCATATATTACCGCATCTGCTATAAAAATCAAAACTGAAATAATCCAAATAATCCTGCTGAATACCATAATGTTCTGGATGGTGGAGTGGAGTGTACCCTCAGCAAGTTTGCTGATGATACAAAACTGGGAGGAGTGGCTGATGGACCAGAGGGTTGTGCTGTCATCCACAGGGACTTTGACAGGCTGGAGAAATGGGCTGACAAGAATCTCATGAAATTCAACAAGGGCAAGTGCAAAGTCCTGCACCTCAGGAGGAACCACATGCATAGTGGGGGACAAATGGCTGAAAAGCAGCTTGGCAGAAAAGGGCTAGGGAGATGCTGGTGGCCACCAAGCTGACCATGAGACAGCAACAGCCCTTGCAGAAAAAAGGCCAGCAGCATCCTGGGCTGCATGAGGAGGACTGTTGCCAGTAAGCCATCCTTCCTCTCTCTGCTTAGCAGTGTTGAGGTACACCTGGAGCACTGTGTTCAGCTCTGGGCTCCCCATGTGTGGGAACATACTGGAGAACTGGACATTAGGAACAAGCTCCCCACAGAAGTGGTCATGGCACTAAGCCTGTCAGAGTTCAAGAACAGTCTGGACAGTGCTCTTAGTCATATGATTTAGTTTCAGGCAGTCCTGTAACAGGAGCAGGGAGTTGGACTTGATGATCCTTATGGGTCCATTTCAACTTCAGATATTCTATAATTAATTCTGTGAGAAGGTCCAGCAAAGGGTCACAAAGATTATTAAAGAACTGGAAAATTTCTTATAAGAGGAGAGTCTGAGGGAGCTGGGACCTCTTATCCTGGAGAAAAGCAGGCACAAGGAGGGCTCTTACCTATGTATATAAATATCTGAGGGGAAGGTGTAAAGAAGACTGAGCTAAGCCCCTGTCACTGGTGCCCAGTGACAGGACAAGAGGCAATGGGCATAAGTTTAAAACCACAAAATTTCATCTGAATTTAGGAAAGCTTTTTTTTTTTTAATGTCACCTGAATATGGTTCTGGGTAATCACCTCTAGTTGACCCTGCTCTGAGCAGGGAAGGTGAACCAGATGACCTTCCAAAGGCTTCCAACCTCAAGTATTCTGAGATCCTGCAAATTCATGAACCTGACTTACTCTGGCTTTCTGAAGAGAGACTGTACCTCCAGAAGTATGCTCCCCATGGCCCTCCAGATTTGATCAAAGCTAGCCAATTACACATGCTCCTATCACCTCCAGAACAGATTATTTCAACATAGCCTGGTGGTGCCATTTTCTGCGAGGTGGCTCGTCAAATGCAGAAAGGTTGCTATTCTATTAGCCCAAGGGAGCATGCTATAACTGCTAAGGCTCAGGTGCTTACTTGTAACAATGAAAGTAAGATATACTTTCATTTATTGACCAGCACAGAGAGGTGGTTCTTAAGGAGTAAGGAATGCGTATTTTTTCCTACTTAATCCAAACCCTGCACATATTCAACAAACTAAAAAAGGCTATACTGTCTTAAATCAAATATTCTTGTTCAGAAAATAATAAAATTTGGAAAAAAAAAATCTACTTCTTTGTAAACAACATTCAAATTCAGTCTTTTTCAGCTATATTTTAAAACCAGAAAAAATGCATGACTTTTACCATTTTCTGTTACCATCCAGTAAGTAAGGACAATAGCTCCTTCCAAATAACAATCGGTTCGGTTAACTGGGGAAAGATAGCTTCCCAGAACAGGGGCAAGACATTGCCTGCTGATGGGAAGTAGAGAATAAATCTTATTTTCTTCTGTTTCTGCACATGCAGCCTTGCTTTGCTTTTCATTAACTGCTTTTGTCTTAACCTATGAGTTTCATCTTATTTTCTTCCCCCCTGTTCCAGCTGAGAGGAGGAAAGAGGGAGAATGATACAGCAGCTTGGTAGGAACCTGGCATCCAGCCAAATTCAAATCACCTCAATTCCTCTCAAAGTAATCTTAAAATGTACATTTTTCATCATTTATTCCTATAAAAAATTTAAGTTGACAATAAAACTCCATTAGGAACATTTTGTGAAAAACTACTTTCACAAAATAAAGAGCAGTCTAGAAACAGAAAAGCAAAAAAAAAAAAAAAAAAAAAAAGGGAATAGAAGAGTCTTAAATATCTGGTTAAATTCACAGAGAATGGAGAACACATCACTGAGTCATAGTATGAGACACATACAAATAATATGCTGGTAACTACTCAAAAGCTGCCTTTCAAACTGCTACTGAACTAGCAGTCACTTCCAATACATAGACAATGTTTATGGTAACTCTGTAAGCGCACACATTTTTTGAGCTGTTTTGTGTTTTTAATACACATTTAATGACAAAATGTTAATCTACAAGATTAATTTAACAGTTCACGTGAGATTTTTCAAAAAATTGAGGCATAAATCTATTTTTTTTGAACAACATGCAGCTGAAGAAGTTATTTAAAAAAAAAAAATGACATCCTGTAGCAGTATTTTTTTATTTCTTTGCACCTTTTAATGGCTACAGCTGGAATTTTGCTTCAGAATAACTTCAAAATAATCTAATCTAATAACTAATCTAATCTAATCTAATAACTTCAAAATAATCTAATCTCATTTTCTTCATGCACTTGCAAATTTTGTTATACCTCAAACGTGACTTGGAAGTGTCACTCTCTTCCCCACTGCACATACTTCCTGTTGGCCTATAAATGATCTGTGTGGCCAGCAGATGGAGGGAGGTGATTCTGATGCTCTACTCCATTCTGGTGAGACCTCACCTGGACTACTGTGTCCAGCTCTGAGGTACGGGAAATACATGGACCTGTTGCAGCAGGTCCAGAGGAGGGCCATGAAAATGATCAGAGGAACAGAACACCTCTACTATGAAGAAATGCTGAGACTGTTTGGATTGTTCAGCCCAGAGAAGAGAAGGCTCTGGGGATACCTTACACAAGCCTTTCAGTACTTAAAGGGGGCCTGTAAGAAAGATGGGAACAGTCTTTATAGCAGGGCCTGTTGTGACAGGACAAGGGGTAAAAGTTTTAAACTAAA
This sequence comes from Megaceryle maxima, assembly GCA_024605025.1. Lineage (NCBI taxonomy): Eukaryota > Metazoa > Chordata > Aves > Coraciiformes > Cerylidae > Megaceryle > Megaceryle maxima. The sequence continues at coordinate 78,255 of JANHGN010010978.1, forward strand.
AGTGGGTAGATTTAGACTAGATATAAGAAAAAAATTTTCATGAGGCTGTTGAAACACTGGCACAAGTTTCCCAGAGACATGGTAATGCCCCACCCTTGGAAGCATTCAAGGTCAAGGTGGATGGGGCTCTGAGAAACCTGATCTAGTTAAAGATGTTGCCACTCTTTGCATGGGAGTTGGACTACATGACCTTTAAAGGTCCCTTCCAACCCAAATCATTCTGTGATTCTATCATGTTTTCACATACATGAGCACATCTACTGATAATATCCTTCAACAAGCTTCTTTTAATACAAAGTCTTAAAAACTCCTAGTTCTTAACACCTTTTTGAGAAAAGAAGAGGGGAAAAAAAAAAAACCAAACAGGACATTTATGAACGGATGCATTGGTTCAGGCTAGTGGCCTAAGTAACTCACGTATCTTGTCTCCATCAAGCACTATAAACAGTTGCCTGGGGAAGAGTAAAAAGTGAGGATGTACAATACTGTCCTCCTTTCTATCTTCCTAGTCTCTGACTACTTTCAGTACAGGTGATTTCATTAGAACCATGTAGACATCTTGCATCCACAACACACCTTGGTAATGAGTTCCACACATCTATTACTCACCACATAATGAACCAAATGCTTTTTTAAATTACTATTATTATTTTCAGCCTGCTTTTTATTAGCTCCATGGCCTAGTTGTCAGATTGGAAGGGAAAGTCAATTCCTATCTACTCCAGATGCAATCTAGCAGACTTCTCTCACTTCCCCATGAAGCCTTTTCCTTGTGAAGTCCCAGTCTACTCAGTTGTTGCTACGGTATTTCTGGCAACTCTTCTCCCCTTTGTGGGAGTCTTCCCCAGTTGTGATTTAGTCTTCTGGATATGAAGGAATTTAGAACTTCATCACTTTATATTTATCTACACTATAATTCATTCACCATTTTATGGCCCATTCATTCCATCTTCGGTAACTCTTCAGTCAGTCTTTTCTACTTTAAATAACTACCACCAAAATTAATTACCTTGCTGCTCAACCCATTTTCCACTGAGCTCACGGACATGATAAGCAGTACAAAAGAGCTCCAACACTCTTCCCTACCTTTTATCAAATTACTTAAACACACCAAGACCTCCTGTCATATCCAACATCTGCTGCACTTCTTACAAGTCTGCGATGAGGGACTCTGCTAAAAGCTATTTGGAAATCATGGCATGCAGTGCATTCACCAGATCACTGTTATTCCACTGAGTCTCTCGAAAAAACCAACAGAAATACCTAAGCTCTAAGATATTTTTAAGGTTGAATCCTCCATTACTAAAGGAATGCATAATCATTTTATCGACATCATTCTGCAAGCTTTTTTGAAAAGACTGGTGCTACATTTATCACCTGCCATTCTTCAGGTACCAAAGCAATTTCAAGGGGAAGGTTATATACTCTTACTAAAAATTCATCTTCCTCAATCTGGAGTTCTCTTAGAATTCTTTTGTGAATACTTTCTGATCCTGTTAATGAACATCCTGTAGATTTATCCCATAATCTCTTTCACAGTTATTTTAATTTCAGAAACATCTGCTCTCACTGCTAAGGGGTACCATATAGAAACTGCATTTCTTTTCCATTGAATAGTGACAGAAGGAATTCATTTAGCTTCCCTGCCTTGCCATCTCTGAGTGCTCCTCTTACATTGTTTGTTGAGCCGGCTCTACAGACACTTATTTTCAGTTTGCAGTATGGAGCAACATATTATTAGTTAAAACAAGATAAATAACTGGTCAACATTTGGAGCATCAGGAACAACACTAATTGTCTGGGCCAGGCTCAAAGCATTACAGGGAGAAATGACATTACTTTGTTTGAATTGGTCATCTGCAATTCTAGCAGCAGAGGTGATGGCTTCTTTCACAGTTCTGTAATACAAAAGCATATTCTAAATTCTCTGCCTAAAACCTAATACGTTCATCTGGAAGACAAAGCATAAGAGTATTAGGCAGTTTATTATCAAAAATAGTTGCAAAGAAATTTGCTTTTAGTTGTTTGTTTTATTCCTTCTTTCATTAGAAAAAAAAAAAAATCCACATTCTAAATACCATCTTCTTCTAAAATTATAATGGAAATCTATAAAGAAAGTCTATAAAGAGACAATATCAAGTTAGGACAAAATTACAACAGTAAGAAGATTCAGAAGACAGGTGAATCAGGTGAAAAACTGCTGTAGAAATAAAATTCTCATAGAACGGCTGGGGGACAGAAGAGGAGAAAAAGTCAAATGTCAGGAAAAGGAGCCAAATAAACACTAGTCTGATAGAAAAATGTCAGAAGACCTTCAACAGATCTCAAGAAGTCTAGTGAACCAAAGTTAGTTTAAGGGAGTACTACAACATCCAACCATTCCAATTAATAACAGAAGCTGTTAAAGCCAAGAGCGAGATCCTGGCTTCTATGCAACAAGTTACAAATCTCCTATTTTCTTCAAGGATTCAATCTTTTTTAAAGTGAGAAGCATTTATACTTTTAAGGCTGGCAATTTGAGAGTACCAGTTCTGAGCTGGAAATCAGAATTTTATGTCTAGGAAAGCCCAGGGGCTGCGTTGTGTTCTCAGCACTGTGAGATGAGTGTGTTTTGGTCTCTCCATTGCAGCAGGACAGAAAGAAAAAGAGGAAGACATGGCAAAAAAACCCCACACCAAACCCACATGATTCCCAAAGTCTGAAACACTGAGTGGTGGTATTTAATGAAATATGCCCACGCACTTCTGAACACATACTGCTACCAATAAACACTTTGAAAGGAACGCAAAGAATAAAAACATTTATGGAATGTAAACAGTTTGAAAGGTCACCTCAATAAAACAGCATTTTGACATGTAAGTACGAACAGTTAATGCATCATATCCTCCATTTCCTATACATCCTCCAAACATCCACGATGTGATTTTTTTAGTTAAAATCTAAAATGTTTCTTACAATAAGCTATTCAAACCTGGATAATCTGTAAAAGCAAGACAGGTCATGAATGCTGGACTGATGTGTCTTTTGCTGGTGACATCAGCAAACTAGGAAGAGAAAAACCCCATGCTTGCTTGCTTGAAGTTGTGCTCTGCACTAACATAAAATTAACTCCTCAGTGATACTTATTTCCCTGCTATAAACATTACAATTACACCCTGCACTGACTTTTAAGTGTTGTCTTTCACTGACTAAATACAAAATTTTATACGAGTATATACAAATATTCAACACTGAAAAAAACCAGAAGAAAACAAAAAATTAAAACCACTAAAAAACCCTTTCATTCTTCTCACAAGATGCAACAGAAGAAACATTAAGATAGATGGAAAAGTAAAGCTAACAGGTTAACAGTCTTATTTCTGCAAACTTTAAATCCCTATCCATTTTCTTTCTAACACTCACCCCAGCTCTACTACTTTATTGTACCTAACTCTCCTAACCTTTATTTCAGTAATGTACTGGTTTAACATGCCACCGTTAGGAGATTTATACACAGGATGCAACATCTGTCACCACACAGAATGCCCCAAATTGGCATGTGTTGCCATTTGCCTGCAATATCACCTAGCATTCTGAAAGTCAGCAAGCATGCTGAACATACATATATTTACCAGTAAACGCAGTGTTCAGCAAGCCTGAGCCCTATTGGTTTGGTTTTTTGGGGTTTTTTGTTTGTTTTTGTTTTGTTTTGGGTTTTTGTTTGGTTGGTTGGTTGGGGGTTTTTTGGTTGTTGTTTGTTTGTTTTGGGTTTTTTTTTTTTTAAATGACTAGCAACCATTGCCAGTTGGCAATCTGCTCTACTCCTGTAATTTGTTTCCACAGGAATTAAATACAGAAAGCCATTCTTATTCAGTTCCATACCTGAGAGAAAAAAAAAAAAACAAACAAAACAAAACACTGCATGAAGTTGGTTGCAGCGCTGAGAACTGCACTGTAAGACAGCTTTGAAAAAGAACCATCAAGATGCTTATTTTGTGGTTATAACTAGAACTTTGGAAAAATTGCCCAAGTATTGTTCCAGACATACACATGGGGGGCTCCAGGATTAAATAATGACAATATTCTCAAAAGGTTTATGTATGAGAAAACAAGAGAGACAATTCCAAACTGCAATTTTGAAGATATCAAGTGCTATTAACTTAGCCTCTAATGGGCAATGAAGCTGTGTTTCTTTTTTGCCTGGTTGTTCTGTTTAACGTTCTGCTCGCTGCTTTTTATTCAAATGAAACTGCACAGAAATATGCACAGAAGTAACACAGGCATATAAACAATCATAAAAGAGAAGACACTTCAGAATCATTAATAATTTTTGTGTATAAGTGCTCAAGAAAGGACTGTGCAGTAATGAAATCTTTGCAGTGATAAAAACTGCTTCTTAAAAAAAAAAAAAAACAAAACCAAACCAGCTCTCTTGAAAAATTAAGACTGTGAAGAACTTAAATTCTCAAACTAAACCCTATGCATTTAAAAATCACACATAGAAAGGGTCACTATCTACCAGGGCTAAGTTCTCTGTGGTCCTCAAAGTAAAGCATCACAATGAGGTAACAGAAGATAACACAGGGGTGGGTTAAATTCTAATTAGATGAAACACCTCTTCCTGACCAGGATGTTG
>JANHGN010010979.1:0-10578 GCA_024605025.1 Megaceryle maxima
ACAGGGGCACGATCACTTCTCTACTCCTGCTGGACACACTGTTTTTGACACAGGCCAGAAGCCATTGGCCTTCTTGGGCACACTGCTGGCTCATGTTCAGCTGGCTGTCCACCCAGCACCCCCAGATCCTTTTCCACCAGGCAGCTTTCCAGCCACTTGTCCCCAAACCTGTAGCATTGCCTGGGGTTATTGTGACTGAAGTGCAGGACCTGACACCTGGCTTTGTTAAATCACAACTTGGCCTTGTTAAACCTCAGTTTCATGCAGAATGTCCTGCCAGCACTACAGGAGAGGGCAGATCAATGTAAACATGACATACACCCTGTTCTCTTTCATTTGTTAATACCCTGGAAGACAGGACAGGAGAGATAAAGCCAGAGAGGTCCTGCCTAGTCAGACACCTGTCTCCAGGACAAATTCCTGTTTGTAACAAAGGGAGGCATAATACACACAATTTTTTGCAAGCATGTTTAAATGTAAATCAAAAGTGTCCCATACGATATATAGGTTTATATTATTTTTCTAAGTTTTAAGAATACTTACAGGATACAAAGGTGGTGATGAGATTTCAATTGAAGTTACTCATTTAAATATGATTTTCAAATTTACAGCTTTACTTTTTCCAGTGAGCATTTGTGCCAATACAAGTTAATGTGAATGACTTCTCTTTTCTACCCCTCTTGGGAAGGCGTGATCCATCTGTTTATAAACCAAAGAGAATTTGCCACAATGGTTAAAGACAAATATTTTTAAGTTTAGATGCTTTAATTCCACTCAGTCCAACCAGACTCAAATATGAATAAAGACCTGTCACAAGATTAGAAGCTTGAAGCATTTGCTAATACATAGTACAATATATTCACTACTCAATCTTTTTTTTTTTTCTCTGCAGAATGGTAGAATTTCACCATTCAATGGCTATACCTATTCTTAGATGTTTTAGAGGAGAAGTTACTGATTAAAATTTACTCCATATAATGTTCAGCTGTATCAAAATAGATAATGAAACCATACCAAGCTTTATCTAGCATCCAAGGTTTAACACCACACACCTTCAGTACTCACGACGTGCAAACCTTTTCTTTCTTCCCATCAGAATGAAGCAATGTGAAGAACCTGAGCTAATTTCTTTGGGTTTCAGACAGCTGTGGCTGAGAACTACTTTGTGGTCAGGATTTGAAATCATGCCAGCAGGAGCTTCCTCTTCAAACAGATGCTCCAGCACACTATTAGGAAGGTCATGTATCTCACATCGTCATCTGATCAGAACCTGGTCAGAAGTCTCCTCCCCTCCTACTACAGCTGTCCATGGGAAAGAACAAATCTATTTTGTGGTCATTGTGTGCTCTGTGAATTATTTCTCTTAAAGCTTATTTACAGAAAAAACAGGGATCCATTTTCTTAACTCTACAAACCTGGAGATTGAACTAAATAATGTTTGATTAAAAAAACCCAACTTCAGTGTGGTAAATTTGGAATTTTCATAATTTCAAAATATTAAATTCATTTTACAAAATAAAACAAATTGAAAAACTCAAACCCACAAGGGATTATTCTTTATCAATCCTTTCATTTTGAAAAGATAATAAAAATTTAGAGATTCCATTTTTTTTTCTGCTAATATGCATAAAAATGAGACAGCCCAGAAAGAATCCATGTGTGTGTCAATGTCTGCCTAGACCACCTCTTGGACTTGCATGATTGTGGGGATCTTCACATCAGACATCATCTGCCACTGCTGTGTGGGCATAAACGGGTGTTTCTTTAACACTGCACCCTCCTTTGAGAGAGGCTTGAGGAAGCCTAGGCACAGGTTAGGGATGAGCACAGAATGGTCCTGGTGTCTAGTACTCACACTCTCAGAGGCTGGCATAGCTCTCCAGGGCACTCAGTTCAGTCCAGAGCTCCATGTGTGTTGTCTGTGTTCACTGTGTGTGCTCCAGGTGGTGTGCAGCAGCAGCTCCATGCTTCTCCAGGAGCTGAGACATCAGAAGGAATAGGCCATAGGAGCACATCTCGGACAGATGCTTTTTGTATCTCCTCAACCTCCATGAACCTCAGGTCACATTGTAAATTTCCCTTCAGGAAACACTGTGGTTGATGCCAGAGCTTTCTAGCTCCCCAGAGTTTCTTCTTTAACTATCTTCAAGTGAGATAAATAGAAGCTGTATTTTTTGATTTTTGGTAGGTTACTCATGCTGTTGATAGTCAGCAGTGGCTGTAGTTTCATGAATGCTTTTATGTAGCATAAACCAGTTCTGGTGTTGAAAGAAGCTGTCCACCCTCCTGCTACTTGCTGCCATCTCACCACTCCCCTGCCCTGTTATTTGCAGAAATGTTTTGTGTGTTCACGTAGAGTTGCTTGTCCTTAAACCAGGGAAAAAACAAGAAAGGTTGGCAAATCATACATGAAAAGATGCTGAGGGCCAGCAGCAGGGCCTAGACTCAGCAGTGGCTCAGTGCAATGCCTAAAGGTCAGGCACCAGCTCCAAGGCTGGTACACAGCATGGTGCTGTAGGCACTGTACAGGAAAGGTTGATTAAATCAACCCCTGGGGGAGACTCAGACACCCGTGGCATTCAGAGCCCAAATTCACTTGTAGTGCCTGGCTGCCTACACCACAGAAGGGGAATGGGCACATAGGTCCTATTTTGCAAGAACTGTCCAAAAAAGGTACAGTGAATATTTTTTTCTTGTGGTGTGATTTGACACATGACATACCACAGCAACCTTCCAGGGCCAAGAATGTGATCCTTGTGTCTATCTGATATAATTAAGGATGTATGACTTAAGTACCAGCTCATGGCAGTGGTCTGAAGCAATACCATTGGTCTGAGATACAACATTGTGGTTTTGCTTCCCTTCTAGGGAATTGCAATATGTGCTAAAAATACTGTTGAGCTCATGCTAATGCAGTGTTATCACATGCAGAGGGGGGAAATGGAATCTCAGTCCCCATAGAAGTCACCACAGAAGAAGGAAAACATAGCATAGTTTTAAGGTAAGCCTTTTTGTGTTGCAAGCAAGATAAGCTGGGACTGGGTTGACATGCTTCTCCCCTCTGTCCCTTGCAGCATGAGAAATCATCTGTTTAGAAGTGAGCCATAGGTAAATAAAACACATACAGGTAAGCATTTGCACCATATATCAGTTTTCTGACAGCTATCAGTGTAGCTACTGAAGACATTTTCCTCCCTCTGTTTTGTCATGGGAAGATGAATTTTATTTTTAGCTTTGTTTAACGTCACTGATCTCTAGGAAAACACGAGAGGTGATGTACAAGGACCATAGTGACTCATCCTCCCCTCGAAACCCTCTCTGTGCCCTGACTCTGCTATCACAACTCTGGGTGGCACACAATGACTGTTATTTAAAAGAGCAGCCGGAAGAGAAGAGTTGTTCTGACAGCCCTTTCAGAAGAAGTACCCATGACTGTGTTTGAAATCATGGTTATAGACAGCAGCATCTGCTCAATTATTTAAATTGATACATCCAGGTTCTACAATCATATAATCAGAAGAGAGGGAACAGATTATACACAGAGTTACTTGTGAAGGACAATAAGGTAATAAGCAAAGTGTTCTGGATAAGTAACAAATTAACCAAAGTGATTAGATTTCAGCCTTAGATAGCTGCAGAGCCAACTCTTGCCCATTTTACCCATATGATTAGTTTCATTAATAACAATCTGCTTCTTAGTAAATTGGCAGTCATAATAGAAACAATTAAACTCACTCCTTTGTATCTCTACATTATGCGTTTTAATAATTCTAGTCATAACCATTAAAACTTGTGCTTTTATACTCCCATGTTGCAAAATAATCTTCACGTTACTGTTAAACCACTCAATCTCCCTTTTCTGTCTGCCAACATAGCATCCACAGAAGAGGTAGAGAAAAAGTAAATACAACCAGAACAAGTGCAGCGATGCAACCATCTGCTGGCTCTGCCCACAGGAGCAACACAGCACCTCAGGGCCATGAGCATGGATCCAGAAAGTGAGACAGAGTGAATTCCATGCCAAAATGTTGACAACATCTGATATATGCGGGGGGTGCTGAGCACAGAGGATTGTGTGTCTTGCTGAACATAGTACTATGCAAACACCAGCAGGGTTAGATTTGAACACAGTAATCATTTATTTGCTATAAAACCAGATGTGCCTTATAATTGCATCTAAAAGGTGCACTCCGAAAATTAACAATCCAAAACCTGTAAAAAGGTAAAGGTTTTGCAAAGTTAACAATTTGGAAAAGTTACTCTCCATTTTGTTATACTGTAAGTACCAATTTTAGTAAAATACTGAGTGGCATCTGCGAAGTCTTTTAAAATATTTTGTCACATCTTTATGTTTATGACTCTATGCTACAAGGATAAAGAAGTGGCCATGGATATATTGGCTTAGAGCAGCAAGTTTTCTTTAAAAAGATTTGTTTGTGTATTTTCTTGTACACTATTCATTAAGTACTTCAGGCTATTCAGGAGGATAGCTAGCTAAAAATTATGATGTTTAATATGCACGTGTACAACACATTCTGTGAAAACAAATTGGCACAATTTTGTATGAAGTTATGGGTACCATCTCTTTCCTGGGCAATGGCACATTTAGGAGGTGTCTGGCAGTTTTTTATTCTGTCCCTGAAAAGAGGCACTCCAGAAAACTCCCTTTCTGCCCATTCTTAGGAGCATTACCAAGAGTGACTCCACAACAGAGCAGCAGCTCTAGAAGAAAGAGATTTCGCATTATTGCCCTGATGAAAGGGGAAAAGTGAGGTAAAATGATACTAATTTGGATTTTTATCAATGCTTCCAAGAATCACACTTGAGTAGCTAGCTGTGTTCAGGCATTATTCTTCCCAGTTTCTGGAGATCCTAAATCTGTTGTGCTAAAGTTATACAGAACTGGAATAAAAAGGCAAGCCCAAAGCAAGCAGGTAATTTGTATGTGATACAACAACTAATAAATGAGTGCTAACAGATGGAAATAAGGAAATAATTCTGTTATAGGTTGCTCAGTGATCTGAGGAATTGGTATGCAAAGAAGGTGTGCAGAGGTAAAAACCTTCCTGTTTTCTAGCAAAGAGAGACTGTTTCCAAATAGAAGGACTTAGTAATCTTTTTACTTAGTATCTTTTTACAGTCTAGTTGGAAATTTCTTGACACAACAGGTATTTAGTGAGTTTGAATAATTTCATCTTGTATTTCATTCATGTTTGATAAACTGTTGCGGAACCCTCTTTGATGGCCACAAAGTTGTGATCTCTGGATTAAGGAGAGACCCTTAAACCTTAGGGGTCTATTTTAAGGCTGAATTTAGTCCCACTAGAGTTCATCATTGTACACTATAGTGGTGCTCTGCACCCAGAAATCCAGCACCTCTGGCTCATGTATAGATTTATCAAGAGAATGAGCCAGAAAATAGGCTGCTGCTAGTGTCCATAGGTCATGACAAATGAATCCCAAGCAAAAAAAAAAGTCTCTTGGGTCTTTGTATTGCACCAAGGACAGTCCCAGTCCAAATTGGAGCCCCACGGTACAAGTAAGACTTATTAATGGTAACAGACTGCTGTGCAATTGAAAGGACAGGTCAAGGACACAATATGTCCTTGACACAGTAATTTTCCATTTGCTCATGATGCAAATGTCTCCAGTGACTGACTGATCTCTTGGCTTGTTCTAGTCTTGTGGGCAAAGCATTAACTGTGATGAACTCAGGGTTCATGTGAGCTCAGCTCACATGGTAAGTCAGAGTCCAGAATCTCAGTCTGTGGGAGTAACTCCCCTGATGGCTCTTCCTTAAGAAGAGTTGTAGTTCTGTGCCCTTTACTCTCTGCTGTATAAACTTCATCCTGTTAAAGAAATTCTGCTTAAAATTGCTCAGCATAGTAGAGTTTCTTCTGAAAGATGACTGAAAAAGGAGAGAAGTGATAGGAACTGAATCCAAACTACAAGTGGTGTGAACCTTGTTTTCCTTTTCAAAGTAAAACTAAATGTATGTGATCTATTTTGAAATTACAGGATGCTTTTGAAATATATATAAAACATTTCATTTTAGTAATAAGAAATACTGAAAATCTTTTTTTTTTTGCTACCTAGCAGACATGTGGATGACATTGGCTGGCAGCCTGTTACAACACTGTAGTACAAAGGGAATTTTTTTTTCAAACTTAGCTAAAGTACTTGTGGGGGTTTTTTTTTCAGTTGAGATCTTACTCCTATAAAGTCAGTCAACTGAGAAGAATTTCTCATGCTTTGGGTAGTAATAAATCTTCCAGAACGGTGTTAATCAACACCTTAGGCAGTGTTCTTGGTTTGTATTACTCTAAATCCCACAATACAAATTGCTGAAATGGGAGAAAGGGCTTAGGTACACATTTCAAACATTTCCTTCCAAGTTTTGGTTAGCATCATACAACTACATGAGAGAAATAGCAAGGAATTCATCAATAATATAATCAGTAATCTGCATCTCAGATTTTAAGTTAAAAAAAAAAATCCAAACCCAGAACAACTCTTCCTTCCCTGCTGCCCCTCCTTTATTCCCATCTAACTGTTCAACAGACTTTGTGAGAAGTCTTGGAACAATTTCCTGTTTCAACACTTCTAATTTAAATGACTTACTAGAAATGAATATTTCATGGCATATCAGGACTCTGTTCTTCATCTCTTTAGTGCTAATTATTTCAACAAGACCTATACTAAAGGCAAATCCTGTCACTTCTCTATATTGTCTGCATTAACACTATGAAACTAGCTTCATATGACGTTTAAAGTTCTTGTTTCTGGTTGTTTCCTCATTTTCACTTTTTAATGTCTCACACAAAGAAGTGACACAGTTTGAAGAGGTGCAGTGTTTGGAAACCCTGCAGTTAGTTAACCAGCTATGGCCTCATTAGTGAAAAAAAAGCAAGACTGCTAAAATTTAACCCCTTCTCTTTCTCTTCAAGCCAAAGCCACCTTTGATTTCTATACAGGAAATTCCCATAGCAGTATCTATAATCAAAGTAATGTTTAAACCTCCAGGTCAGTTTCAAATAGTATGTATTGCCTAAGCAAGAAAGCAAGGTCTGCTTAGACATTTACACCTTTGGAGTTAAGAAACTTACGAGTTTCCATTATACCTTACTTCTGTTTAAAAAAAAAAAACAAACCCACAAAAACAATGACAATCAACCCTCCACCTGTATTCCTTTCACAATCTGATGGGCCCAGAGGTAATAAAATAACCTGCCAAACCCAACACTTATGTCATTTGATCAAATGGAAGGACACCCAGTACAAAGCTGGAAATCTTTTCCATGTACCTTGGCCAAGGTCAAGACAACCCAGTGCACAGCCTGTTCCCTGGGGTGTCAGTGTTTCAGACACACTTTCAGAGGCTCTTGCCACAGTTCTATCATGCACTGTACACACTGAGGAAAGCAAGTCTAAGACAAAGTCCAGGCTTTTCATCTAACCCTTTGAAGTTCTCTCTTGTTCCTTTACTCACAGTCAACATTCAGCAGCCCATCTCTCATTAGCCACAATTAGGAAAGAGAATCTTTCTTTGTCCTGGCTTCTGCCCAGCTCTTGAAGTCTGAGCATCCATGTGGACCCTCACATTGAGAATTCAAATAGCAAAAGCCACTGGGAATGGCCTACCAGAGAGCAGCACAGGGGCTTATGGTGGCATTCTGCCTGCCACTTGCTGGTATAATCCTCCAGGTGAGAGCATTAAGGGCTGATGCTTGCTCTGTGTTGCCAGAGCAGCATAAAGTAAGACCAGTGCAGCCAAAGACTTGTGAATGGTATGAGTAACAGTATCAATAATTTCTCCAGACTACTCTTTTGTGTCATTGAGCAGCCTGAAGCTGTGGAAACCTCAAAGGAGGAAAGAGACAGAGTTTCATGCTCACACAGTTTATCCTCCAATCTCTGAGCTGAATGACCTAGATTAATTTTGACTTTCTAAAATTGGTATTCACAAGAAACATATTTCACAGCTTCAAATTCTCAAGACAGCTTTTCCCTCAATACCTACATATGACCTTTACTCATCCAAACTGTTTTCTGATGGAGAACTAGAAGGATTTTCATGCCCTAACCTGTTCCCACAGCCAGTCCCCCTGGTGCCTCACATCCTTATTCACTGTAATCAGACCTATGAAACTAACAATTCAATTCCAGCTTTATGAAGGGCAGATTTCTGTAAGGATGGAATTAGCATCACAAAACAGCCTGCTGTTTGTTCAGGCCCTATAACTTTTGAGAACTTTATTAGCTTTAGATATGGATCTTACTAACTCCCATTCCTTGACTATTACAAGAGTGACTTTGGCCTCTTAAACACTTCATAAACACAATGAAACAATAAACTAGCTGAAATTAAAAGAAATATTGTGGGATTAGCTCTGCATTTGAACTGAGCTCTTATTGTATTATTAAGCAAACACAAGGGTAAATGCTTGTAGGGTGGTTCTTCTGAAATAGCAAAACAAGAAAGACATTTTGGGTGCACACGGTGTGAGGGGGATTAAGTATTATAAAGAAAAATGTCTCATGACACTGCAGCTGAAAAAAAAGGCATAATGTTTTCCATTTGCCCGTAGAAGCTATTGCAACAGTTTCTGCAACAAAGCTGAAATGGTATTTGTCAGATAGGCATTGGGGTGCAAACTTAGTGTTGGTATGTCTGAAGCATCCTGGCATGCACAGATGATCTTTGAATGCCAAAGACTGCCTCTCTGTTTTACATCAGAAAACATTTGCAGTAGTCCTACAGCATTTGACAGCATTGTTTATGACTGAGAGACAGACTATATCTATGTTCACAGCTATTTACCCTATTCCTTTCGAAACTTTCCTCCCTTCTATCCGACTTCTGTTGGGCTTATGACCATATAAACTACACAAACAATTGTACTTCTATCAGGCTCGTCACCCTGTTGGAACTGCCAGAATCTTACTGGGCTGATAAATTGCATTTTGATAGCTGCTGCCAGACCTAACAAGGATATCCACTGATGTCAGTGAAGCTATTTGTGAAGCAAGGCACCACTCAAAAGAAATAAGGGTATGTCACAGTTAATCTGCTTACTAAAGGAGCAACAACAGACAGAAATATTAAAAAGTCTTTTTGTATGGTTAAATACTTATTTCTGGATTGAAAAAAATACAGGAAAATGGGAAACAAATATATTAATTTAATAAAGACTAATGAAAATTATTCTTCACATGAAAGCTGAAGCACAACAATGAAAAAGTATATATTCCAGCAGAAAATCCTTCACTATTTACCTCCTTCTGTTAATACAATCATAGTTTAGGCTAAGCCCATCGTAAAACTTAAATGAACTGGAAAAGAGAACATTCTGTTTTGCAGTTGTTAAAAACAATTCAATAGGATGTTAAGTTCACTATTGGTTTTGGCAGAAAGTCCTTGCTCCTTTAAACTCCTATGTACATGCTTTCTACTCTTTTGTAACATGGACTTAAAACCATTAATTTGGCTTAGTGTTCATGGGAATGATGTAATCTGGACAATGTGGAGAGTAGCATTTGAAAGACATTGCTTGCAAGGTTTTGCTGGGAGACAGCAGTACTTTGACCTGACAAACACCTGAAACATGCACTCACTCTGGGGAAGACATAACAGGAAATAAGGTGATATTGGTCACTTGGCTGAAGCTACAAAATCTTGCCTAGCCCATGGCTGAATTCTGGGGCAGGCAAAGAGTATACTACTGTTGTACACCAACAGAAACCTCAGGATAGCCCTCATACTGAGCAGAAATAATTTTCACTTCATCAGCAGTACTTAGCAAACAAATTTGCTTCACCAAATTTTCATTAATCACATTCTAGCTCAAGTAATTCTCACTTCAGTGAAACTGGAATAAGGAATATTCTAAAAGCATGAGCAACTGTTAAGACGCAAATAAAATGACTCCTGTGTATATGGCTATTATAAATGTGACTTCTTTTTTAAACAAGGAGTACTGTAAACAAATCCAGTTTATTAACTGAAATCAGCTGGATTACATTTTGGAAATAAGATACATATGTTGGCAATTACTCTACTTCACTATAGTTAGGCCTTTAAAAAGTGTGTTCATGTGTTTTGGCCCTGTGTCTGGGGCTAAACTATAGCAGCTGGTCTATCACCAAATGACCCATCCCCAGCCAAGAAGGGCATTGGGAAAAGGAGAGGAGATCCATGGGTTGAAATGAAAAAACAGATTTAGCAAAACTGATATTACTACCATTATAAAATATACAAAGTTATACTCAGCCCAGTGAACATACAGCAGTCACAATAAAGAGGAAAGCAGAACTCAGGAACAGAATTATAAGCAAACCTCTCCAGGGATGAGGTGGAGCAGAAGGAGCCCCTATCCTTACCATACCTTGCCCTTTATAATGAGCATGTCATTTATGGTTTGGGATACACCTGTGAGACAACTCAGGTCAGCTGCCCTGGCTTTTGCCTCTCCCAGCTTAAGCTCTTGTCTGACTTTGAAACTGCTAATGTCCTGCACATGATTCTATCCCAGCAAAACCAGGACATCATGCTTGCTTATAGCCTGTGTTGCTCAAGAC
>JANHGN010010980.1:0-59830 GCA_024605025.1 Megaceryle maxima
ACTCGCCCCCCACCCTGCAGATATTTGGAAACATTCCTAAGATCCCCTCTCAGTCTTCTCTTCTCCAGGCTGAACAGCCCCAGGGCTCTCAGCCTCTCCTCATCAGAGAGATGTTCCAGTCCCTTCAGCATCTTCATAGCTCTAGAAGATCTCTACTTCCGAGATTAAGCTTTATGCCTTGCTGAAATTCTCAGTGTTTTAGGGCATTTTGTCAAGCTTTGGATGCTGGTTTTGCTATTGTTTTAGAGGGCCTGTTTATAATTCAGCTGTCTTACTTGCTTATTCTGAATTGTCTTTGTGCATTGGCACGCTAAAAAGAGCAAAATTGCCCAGGTTTGCTCTAACAGAGGATCTCTGTATTCTTCACTTCTTATCTTACTTGAGCCATTGAGCCCTGGGTTGGGGTAAATAGATTGTCAGTGAATCTTTTTCCTCTTATTATAACGCGAGCTTCTTTTTTTTTTTTTTTTTTTTTTTGGTATTTTTAGAAGTTTGGTATTTCTTTTTGCCTTCCTGGTTTTTCTTAGTGACTGTTTGAATGCAGATCTGTGCTAGAGAATGCAGGAACCCCCAAATTTGTCGCCATAAATTGAACAGTTATCTTGGTTGAGGTGAGATATATAACACAAAGTTGTTTTAAGAGGGGTGGCGTAAGATTTTTATCAAGTCCTCAGTAAGAAAAACTGTTTAAAGCTAACGTCTGTCTGCCCCAAATCCTTTTAATACCAGCTTGTAGTTTGGTGTTTTTTCTCTGCTCCTGGCTTTTAAGTCATCTGATGACACTCCCAAAGATCAACAGGCTCATCACAAGCTTTGCATGTACTCTTCTTTTGGTCCTTCCTGTGTGCTGAGAGATTGTGGGGGCAATGTCACAATTCTGGCATAACCTTGTGCTTGCATTGTGTAGGTTACAATCATCATATACCTGTCTATTTTGGGCCTACTTCTTCTGTACATGGTGTACCTCACACTGGTGGAACCTATCCTGAAGAGACGTCTCTTTGGACATTCACAGCTCATACAAAGCGATGAAGACATTGGGGTGAGTTCACCAGAGTGGCTTTGTATTTGGGTTAACGTACAGATTGGGATGGTCAATTGTTAAATAACTGCTTGGGATGAGAAGCTTCTTTGCCAGGCAGCGTAAATGGTTTTCCTGAAGGCAGAGGGGAAAGAAAGCTGTGTGATTTCTGTGAAGAGGAAAAAAAATTCAGTTCCAACTCTTACTGTTTATAACTTGGTTATATTTATGAGAAGAAAAGAAAGCTTTGCAGGTACTGTTAGAAAACAGACAGTAAATATTAAACAAGCGCTGGGTTATTGTTGAGCGCTGTCACTTAAACACCTGTATTGACACTTTGCTTTTAGGCAGCTGAGTACAATAGGTTTAGTTTGGTAAACATCAGAGTGTGTTGGTTTTATATAGAAGCTGTGTGTCAACATCCTGAACCGCCTGACAGTAAATGGCCAAGAGCTGGCAGAGACCTGGCTCTCTGAATCACTTCGAAATGGAAGTGCAGTCCTGACAGTAACAGGAGGCTCCCGGCACCCGGGTCTGTTCCTAGGCTTCTGTCACCAGCTGCTAAAGGATGCAGGACTGGGGTTCTGATCTCGCAGTTCACCACAGTGTCTCGGGCCAGCAGATAATTATTTACCAGTACAGTGAAGTTTGGCCTATTTGAGAAACTTAGGAAAGCTACTCAAGGAGAAATGGAAGTGGTTAGAACTACTCAGACTTGCCTGGCTGTTATTACCGACCAGCTCATCGAAACAACACGTTTACCTTACACCCAACAAAGCCTCCCCCATCCTTTGGAATGTAACGACAAAAAAAAAAAGCCTAATGTCATCGCTCAGTGGAATAGTTGGTTTTAGTTATACTAACACTAATGATTTTGCCATTCCAGGATCACCAGCCTTTTGCAAATGCTCATGATGTGCTGGCTCGTTCTCGGAGCCGCGCCAATGTGTTGAACAAAGTGGAGTATGCCCAGCAGCGCTGGAAGTTACAGGTCCAAGAGCAACGCAAGTCTGTCTTTGACCGTCATGTTGTGCTGAGTTAATTGTGTCTCACTAAAGTAACTCCAGGGAAGTAAAGTGGACTGATTGAAAGAGCTGACTTGTGTCTTCCTGATCCTGCCAATTCAGAAGGGTCCTCTTGAATGGTTCGTTATTGATTTTAAAAAATAAAGTATTTGGACTTGGAAGGATTGTACTGGAGTGGAAGGAATTTAAAAAGCTGAGTTAAACTCAAGCTAAAATCTTTACATTTTCCAATGGCTTTTACTAATAAAAGAAAAAACCAAACCCTAAGATACCTTGGGTTGCCACTGCAGTACCTTACCTACAATTGTGACTTTATGGTGGTTTTTAACTATATATTTCTCTCTACTATTTATGTGGTTAAAAAGTACCTGGGAACACAGTAATTGCAACTTGCTAATCACTTTATGTAGAGACCTTTTGTACATATACTTGGATTTTCTGCTGACTAGTGCTAGTACTGGAAATTTAACTCTTGCAATGTAGTTTTCGTATCGGAGAATGAAATCCTGATTGGCTGTAGTCACCGTTTGGTTTCTTGCCCTCGTACTTTCAAGATGCTTGTATGTCAAGTGCTGTTTGCAGATTTAAGGCAAAACTGAAATGGACACTGATTCTTTGAGCTGCATACTTGAAGTACTGTGATGTAGATAAACTCAAATGCAGTGCATATCAAGCCAGTGTTGGCATTTTGCTCTATTTTGCTTTAATAGCTTAATATATTGTATGTGTATGATAGCTCTTTTAAAATCTCTTTCCCTTTCTTTTCATGGGTAAAGTCTCAGGAGTTAGTATATAATGAAATATTTATTATAAAAATCTTTCTGCATTTGTCTGGATTGATGGTGTAAGGCACATACCTTCTCTAGCACCTGTCATCTTGGGAGTTAGGTGTATTTTTTTACCTGTGATTCTGTACTCATCTCTCTTAAGAGGTATACAGTTGCTAGATGACTAACTTTCATATACCCCCTTTGGAATGTAACAATTAAAGCTAAAACTGATTTTTGAACAATGTACGTGCACTATCTGTATGTCATCATTTTTCTCCCTTATTACCCTGCATGTAAATTCCATCTAGAAAAACACTTCTCTGAAAATGTCACAGTAGAAATGTGCACTTGTTCAGTGCTTAGATAAGGGAAAGGAAGGCTCACCAAACTGCTGGTTGGTGAGTATTTTTACTCCCTGATTTGAATTTGGCTATGCATGGATGGCTATGGTATTGTCTTACACAGCTTTTGGCTCCTGTGTGAAGGGAAATGGTATGTGGAACAATACCCTCTGTTGCCAGGTGCAGTTTTGGCTTGCTTAGGCCACAGCCTGGGACAGAGAAGCACAGGGAATAAACTCTACCTGTGCTCGTAGCTCTGCCACATCAGGGGCGGAGGGATAGTTGCAGATACAGAGCTTCGTTTTCTTGTCAGTCCTGTAGCCTTCCAAACACTGACTTAAATCTGGAGAGAATTATGATGGGTGGCTAATTGGTGGAGGCCCAGGATTCTTTCTTTAAATTAAAACAAACAAACAAACAAACCCACAAAAAAGCATAAGGTGGATTGATAGGACCTAAAAAAATAATAATTTAAGATCCAGACGTGGGTTCAGTGCTTGTGTTCAACATCCCACCTGAAAGAAGAATGATCCCCCAAAGGATAATCTAACTTGTTTATTGAATGCATCCCTGTCTACCTGTTCTAGTAGGTGTTCTACCTCTTGGCTGCTTTTCTTTCGAGGCCTGAAGCTGGCGTGGGAAGGAGGATGCAGAATGCAGCTGCTTTGTGGCTGGGCAGCAGAATGCTTTCTATGATGGATGACAGTCCCAAGAAGACAAGACTGGGTGTATGTAGCTTTCTTGGTACTAGACCAAGTGTTTCTAATCTTACAGTGTCTTCTGAAAGTTTGAAGCTTAACCGGTTTGGTTTTGGTTTTTGAGTGGTTTTATTTTGATCGATAGAATGGTGAGGTAGTCTGAAGTGTCAAGTAAAGGTGTAAAATGGGGGAGCTTTGAAGTTAGGGGTCCTGTTTCCTTGCACCTGTACAATTGGACAGCTGTGTTACTGATACACGTACACCCCTATACATTTGATGATACAGACTGGTTGCTCCATCCTGTATTTCTGTAAATTTAAGGAAATCTTTACAATGTTTTGCTTGCCGTTTTCAAATCCTGTCTCGTCTACCTTCATAAATGCTTTATTAGAGGCTTTTTATGTGGTGGTAGTCTTCTTAATGCTAAGGGAATTTCCCAAAGTTACAGGTATAATGAAGATGAAACTTGAGGATATTAAGCTGTGTCTCCTCATCTCTAATCTGGAGACAAATCCATTGCAAGTTCCTTCTAAATAAACGCCGATGTTTTGTGTTTAAAATGAAGCTACAGAAATTTGTTTGCATATGCCTTGATGGTAAATATTTAACTAAATTCTAGCTGATGGTTATATAGAGACATTAAAGTATGAAATGCCAATAAATGAAAATGCTGCTTTAGTAAAGTGTAACAGAATGCATGTAGGAAGTAAACAAAGTATACTCCTGATTACTTTTTCAGGTAGTCTGCTTGTGTTCAATACAGCTTTAAAATTTCTAGCCCTTAATGCCAGGTTTTGTTGCCATCATAGCTGTGGTGTGGGTGGAAAAGCCAAACCAGAAATGAGCAGATCTAACTGTAAGCTACTTTGCATGCTGTCGATTGACTATAAATGGCAGCAGTCATTGACTCGGCGGAACAAGCCGCGTAATTCAGGTAAGAGATTTGTGTGTTGCTGCATCTAGCAACAGATCTTCACTGAATGTCAGTGCTTTTGTGAATTACTTCTCCTCAGTGACAGTGCTTCCATAGCTTATTAATGAATTGTATTTAAGCTGATCTCTAATGGGGTGTAAAAGAAATGGAATATTAACTTTTTTAATATCCTTCAGATATTTTCAGGTGTTATTCGTCAGTCTTAAAATAGCACATTTTGTTTCCTTGGATTTCACTTCCATCTGAAGACTGGTGAGTCTCTGGTCTAAAAGGAAAATGATCCTAACGCTTGTGTTTTGCCCTCTGTGCAGGTAGTAAAGCAGCAGATAACTGCTTAATGTAATGCTATTGTGCAGCAGAAGTATCAGTACTAGGCAACAAACGCTGCAAATACCTCTTCTTGAGGGGTTCTGTTGGTTTTGGTTTCTTGCTCTCCATGGATGTTTTACTATGAAGTTTTAGTTATGTAACAGATTTCTTTTCCTCAGACCATGTTTTTAAGTTGTTAGCAGTAGAAAGGTTTTTATACAATAACCCAACCTGCGTAAGTAGAAAAAGGAAAGATGATTGTCTGCTCTTTTCATTTGGTAACAAGTGTATGTGTTCACCCCTGCTTTTCTGCAGGTATGTTAGTGTAGATGGATGTGTGCTCCTGCTTTCAGCCTACCCACAGGAGTAGCTGGTTAAGGTGCACGTGACTGTCTCATCTAACAGCATGCTATAAATGACTTCTGAACGCATAGGAGTTCTGTTGCAAGATCTGCGTGCGGTGGGAGAAGAGACAATGTGATGCGGTGGGAGACTGCAGAGGCATTTTGATAGAGTATATTGTGAGGATACATCCATACAGAGTAAAATGTATCTGTATTTAACAGGGCAGCTATGAAATCATTAGAAAATGTTAATTTTTCCCTGTCCTTGTGAAGGATTAAGGGGATCCCATTTACGTTATGGAAACATGGTCGGAACATTTGAAGCTTTGCAAGGTTTTTGTGAGGATGGAATCTAGATGTTTCCATGTAACCCACTTTAATGTTCAGGTGTATTTTCCATCTTAGAGGGTGTAATACAACCCAAGTGTGTGAGACAGCAATGTGTAGATGTGGAAGTGGATGGTGAGTAAGAGCACTTTTGGATAGATTGTGCGTAGGCGAGTATTGCTTGCAGTCTGGGAGGATGGATCACACTAATTCTTAAGAAATTAACTCATTACTTTAAATTTATTTTTAAGTAGTTATTGGGTGACAGTCATTCCAGTTATACTGATATTTAGGTGTTTGAATAATGATATTGGGAAGGGACTATAATATAGGTTCCTGTAAAACAAGATTATCTTTCTAATAAATATATAAGGCTGATTTGAGTAGTTATGCCTCCTGAAATGCAGCTCTGGAGAGAGGGCGTGGGGTTTTAGTAGACCAGTTTGAGTTACAGGTTTCTGGCGGTGCCCCAACAACTGTGAGCAGTCCCTTCTCAGTAAAATAATTGATAATTGGAACAAAATTATTAAGACGTGCATTTTTTCCTGGACTAAATTGGTGATTTCATAGTCCCCTAGCAGTAGGATTGCATTTAGTATTTCGTATCTGTCTTTAACCTGCAGGTGAGTGCAGAGGATCATGAGGACTCGAAGAGATGTTAGGTTGAACAGAAATTCATCCTCTATAACCTTTTTGTAAATCTTTTTATGGAGAGTGACTGTAATAGCTGACAGACATGAAGATTGAGATCCATGCCCTGCACAAGTTTTCCATCTAATTAAGTTAGTATAGTGAATGAGACATCAAGGGAATAGAGAGAAAAAAATTAATCTGTCTTTGAAGGCTTTTTGGTATGGATAGGGAGTCTGCTACTGGAATTTAATTTTACTGG
The DNA here is from genome assembly GCA_024605025.1 of Megaceryle maxima. Taxonomy (NCBI): domain Eukaryota; kingdom Metazoa; phylum Chordata; class Aves; order Coraciiformes; family Cerylidae; genus Megaceryle; species Megaceryle maxima. The sequence goes on from JANHGN010010980.1 coordinate 6,662, forward strand.
ATTTAATTTTTTTCAGGGAGGAAAAGAGGGTGGAGAGAATATCTCTGATGTTAGCCTGCTTTGTTTATCAACTGTGGAGATGTAAGTTTTGATGGATTTGGAGCAAGCTAGACCTATGTGGAGTATTTAAGGGTAGATTTTTCTTAAATATTTTTGGTCCTAAATATCTAAAATATCAGTTTCTAAAGCTGAGGTGAAAGGAGACTGCTGTTTGTTTGTTTTAGGAAGCTTTAGTGGCTTTATTCTTGTAAAGTCTGATGTGAATTATTTAGATCAGTATTGTGGACTTGGACTTTCTTCAGACGTTGTCTGCTCTACGTAACAATCTTCCAACACCATTCTGCAATGTCACAAATTCATTAGAAGTCTCATCTGGAAAAGGCCAGTAATGCCAAGTAAGTCCAGTTGAGGTTTGTCTTCTGCTCAGCACGAGTTGTTTAAACTATTACACCATCCTGCATTTCTAGGTTAAATGCAGAACCTGATGGATGGGAAGAGCCTCCATAACCTCACGGAGAAGCTGTCAGTCTGTACTGAGACTCAGCACGTACAGCTGCCTAGGCCTTTCTGTGCCGACCCAGTGGTCATGTTCCACGTGTACCCAGAAACACCAAACCAGGTGGCTTGCTCTGAAGATTTGTCATTCCTTCCTTTCGTGTCTGAGCACCTCATCGCAGAGAACTTCTTCAGTGAGCCCTGCACCTTTCCCTACCAAATGCCCCATTACCGCCGAAGTGAGTGCTCCTATGGGCCAGCTTTCCTCAGGAAGAGGAACGAGAGGGAGAGGCAGAGGGTTAAATGTGTCAACGAAGGCTACGCTAAACTCAGGCATCACCTGCCTAAGGAATACTCGGAGAAACGGCTCAGCAAAGTAGAGACACTCCGTGCTGCAATCAAATACATCAGCTACCTGCAGTCTGTTCTGTACAGCGAGTCTGGGGGGGCAGAAAAGAATGCTGTGGAGCCAAGCCAAGCACCTAAAGCAAGAAACAAACAAACCCAGTTTTTGAAGACGATCTAAACATTCCAAGCCAAAGGTGTCCTGTCTGGGATGTAGTGTTATTAAAGATGTGCACGTTCCTGGCACATCCTGGGAGCAGATCATAGCACCAGCACACAAGAGTGTTAATTTTGCAGATAGTAGCTACACTTAGATACAAAACAAAGACAACTGGAAAAATCTCATCTGAATGGCCTGAAGTTAAAGTTATTTCGTGGAGATTGGAAAACATTTCTAAAATAGTCACCAAACAAAACAATGTGATACCTGTATGTGTGAAGTAACTGTGTGTATCATCACAACCTGCGTGTTCTAAAATAAAATCTTTCCACTGATGGGGCCGATTCATCTCACTTTCTGTGATGTTACTGGTCTATTCTCATGTGCTCTTTTTATTTTGAGAAGATTTTTGGTCTAATTACCAGTGTTTCTTTTAAAAGGCCTTTTTTTCAAGGTTTCTGGGAGTGGTAGATGCCAGCAGAAAGGATAACTTGTATTAAAAGGGGTAAAAAAGAGAAGTATAACAGCTTTCTGAAGGACAGTTGTTGAACATAGGAAGAACATAATGTCTTGCAAGTGCTGTTCCATCTTTTTCTTATTGATGAATGTTTTAATCCCATTAAAAACTGTTGACTCACCCTAGTTTCTGTTGAAAACTGGGTTCTTCTTCAGCTGTCAGTGCTCTTAAAAATTACTAGGACCGCCCACAAAATACACAGTATAAAAAGGTTTGGCAAGTCTTGGCTTTGGTGGGGGGTGAGGGTGGAGGCAAATCCTGCCCCAGAAATTTCTGGGGACTTTCCTTGATAGTGGTTGAGATCTGGGATGGTCTCCCCTGATCTCTCAGTACTGTTGATGGTTTCAGCTAAGTGGTGTGGAATAGATGCTAGTAACTGGCAAGTTGCTCTTAATGATTGAGGTATGCAAGGGGATTATTATTTCTATCCATCTTAACAATTTTGCTGACAGCATGAGAGCGGGTAGTCTGGGAGCAGCAGAATGTACAGAAAATGATTACAGGCTTCCTAAGTGCTGTATCCTTGTCCCTAATTGCAGCCATCCCCTCTCCTAGCTTGCTTGTATAGCAACAAATTGAAAAATGCCTACAAGATGCAATTACATCTTCCTCCCTGTCTGCCCTCCCCCCAAAAAAAAGGAGAAAAAAAAAAAGTTAACATTTCCTAAGGAGAGAATGCAGATTAACAGGTAGATTTCTGTATTGTATTCTGACATGTTTTTGAAATGCACTTTGTAGGAAAAGGAGAGAATTAATGAATCCTTCCTTTTCATTGTGAAAGGGGAAAGTCTGTAAAGCAGTTAGATTAGTTTGTCTCAGCCTCCACCTTTCTGACTGCATTTCAAACCAATTTACTTGTCACACCCTATGGTGGTCAGCTTCTTTTTTTTATTTTTCTCTGAACTGCAGTAGTAGGCAGAAAGCCTTGAGGACACTGCACCCTCTCATAATTCCTTCTCTGCCCCCGTAGTCTGTCAGTGCAATATCTAAATCAGTGGGGAGTCAAAAATTGAGTGGATTTGTGGTAGACAAATGGTCTTTTCTGGAGTCCTGTTACCCTGGGTTTGAACCAGCAAGGTCAGGATGTCTGATCCCGGTAGTAACAACTGTGGCAACCTCCGTAGCAACCAGGAAACACTGGCAGCAAACACCTTCCTGCCTTCACCAGGCAAAAGGGCAGGATTTTTGCACTGGGACTAAATTCAGATGGACCAGATGTAGTGTTATCAGTAGCTGGTAAGTTTGAAATGCTGCTCTATTGAAGTACTTGGGGTTATCCAAAAAAACCCATCTTGTTAAGTGTTGTGTAATTGCCTTGGAGTGCCATGGTTTATCTAGAACTAGGGGACCTGCCTCTCAGTGCTACCAGTGCTGAATGGGTTAAAAATGTGCTGTGGTGTAGATTTGATAGCTGCATTTCTTCCCAAAGGGTTACTGATTCCATCTTGGTTTGGTTTATAGTAGGGAGGTTTTGCAGTTGTGAAACTAAATACATTGTGTTGATTGGCTGACTTAAAGATGCTTTTTGCAGTGGTTCATCCACTCTTCTTACTGCGCTTGGTGTCCTAGTTTTCTGAAAGTATCTGTATCTGAGAGTCCTTATAAAAAGGAATCCCGGATCATTTCTCTTGGATAAGAGACAACATAACACTTAAACGTGGGTGCCTAAATTGTGTGTTGTAAACCAGGCAAGTAAAATGTTGAGTTTCCATGCAAATTTTACCAGAAGCATGCTAAACATTCCAGCAATATTTAAAAGCAATCAGAAAAAGGAAGGGAAGCTTGTCTACTGCATCTTGTCAGATGGCTGGAGATAGCATCACGTCATCAGTCTTATCGTGACGGCCTCAATAGTTACCACTTGTCAAATCTAAGCATCTCATTCTTTCTCATGGCAGGCCATAATCCTGCTGTTAGAAAACATGACAGGACAGCTGACAGATCAAAATATTTCCTCTCAATACATCACTACAAATAAAGCAATTAACAGGCAACTGTAATCTGACATCGTGTTCCAAAACTGTCACATTTACTTCGCTTGTCAACTTCAACTGTAGTTTCTGTCTCTGCTTGTACAATAGGGAAGGTTTGGCTGGGACTGTGGGGGAGAAAGCTGTAAAGAGGAGCGTAGGTGTAAGAAAAGAGCTGCGTGTTACAGAGGGAAACAAATGGTGGAGGGAGGTCAAAGTTATTGCTTTCCTTGGGATTTTCATAGCATTTCATCAGGTGTTTCTGTCCCTCTACCAGGCTGGGATTTGACTGAAGATCATTGAAGTCTGATACAGCTTCGTCTGACCCAATGCTAGGCTGGATAGTTTGATTTTATTCTTTTTAAATTAAAAAAAAATAAAGAAAGAAAGAAAGAAATTAATAAAAGCTTCTGAGCTCTTGAGGTACACTGGAAAGCATTTGCTTGTGTTGGAAGATGCAGTACAGTGTCTGTCTTCTACCTGCAGATCTCGACTGAGTCCTGCAGGTAGCTGCTTTTGCAGGGATGGCTGGTTTGGAAGGGTCCCTGCCTCCAGGTGACCGGTACTGCAGTGCAACGCCAGCTCCGGGCGGGTTCTCGCGCTCCAGCATCGTACCTGCTGTCAAACCCTGCTGCAGGAGCTCTTTAGCAGCGCATCCCCCCTGGATTGCGGAGCCCCTCTCCCCACAGAGGTAAAATCAAGTTCTTGGCTGAGTCTGATGTGTTCTTTTTCATGATATCTAATAGGATGGAACAGGTTGGTGTGTCAGATGAACACATTAGCAGCTTGACCATTGTTTGAGCTTTCCCCTGCACTGGCAGATTTTTAGGTGGTATTAACTGATTTGCTACCCTGGAGATTATGAAAAGCAAAGCCTGAGTAAACCTCCTAGCAAAAGAAGCATTGCTTTAATGTTACTTGGATAAATAAAAGCATCCTGCGTTAGCAGCTCTCTTCTGTGAAATGTCTCTAATGCTTTGGGACTGGGAATTATTTTTCCTGTTTTGAACTTGTCATCAACCAGCAACTTTGCTGTTTACTTTTCTACTTTCCTGTTGTTCCCTGAATGCCCCAGTGTAAACCATCAGCTACAGTGCTCTCGAGCACACCTACGCTCTGCTCTGTGCTGGAGATAGATCCTTCCTCTTGATCCTAAGGGTTGTACTGGCTCGCGATGTAAACAGAGGGGCTGGTGCTGGTAATGCTGGCCCAGGATCCCAGCCTGCTGCTGGCTCGCTTCCTCTAAACCCCAAACCAAAGAAATCCCTCTAAAAACAGGCACTAATGTGTTTTGGGTTTTTCTTTCCCCTAAGAGCTTGTGCTTCAGCACAAGCAACTTTCCTGTTTCTTCCCCCAAGCTTTGGCTTTGTGGGAGTGCTACAAAATGAGGTGGAGCGATCCGGTTCTTAAATCTTGCAAGATTTCTCTTTTCCATATCCTACAGAAATGGTTTCTCCCAATGCTGACCCACTTTCTTTTCTTCCAGGTGCCAGTGGATTGGCCACTGCCTCCACTCCCCTGGCTCAGCATGGAAGAGGTTGAGCACATCAGTGGGCTTAGCCAGCAACATCCCTGTGCTGGTGAGAGGGGAACTGGATGGATTTTTGTACCGCGGTACAGTAAAAGAGGAGATAGATGTGAGTGGTGGTCGCTGCGCAGCAGTCACGGGTGCGGGTAATAGTGTGTCCAGTCCACCAGCAGTCCTCGCACACCACCCGAGTTTGGTGAAGCAGTTTTGATTTCAGCTGCTGCGTGACTTAGCATCAGCTGTGCCAGAGATCTGTTCTCTGATTCCTAAAGCTCCCAACGTGCCTGTTCCCAGGCTGTCCCCACCTCCTGCTGCCTGGCCCTTGCTCACGGCACAGCCTCGGGCACACATAAACTAATAGCAATCGGATCCTTGCTCTGCTCAGCCTCCTTTACTGACTCCATTTCTGGGAGTGAACAGGCATATTGTGGGGTTCCTGATCTTGTGCAGGAGATGGGGGTCCCCCAGACTTCTGGTTCCTGTTGAGAGCAGTGTTGTTGTGCACCTTGCAAGAGCAGGCTGGCTGCTTCTGCTGGGCACTGAGCCAGGCTCAGCATGAGTGCTGTTGTGAGCAGCGTACTGACTACTGTTGTGTGTAGACATAAAACCATCAATAGCAGAGGAAAAGCCTTCATGTTTTATGTACATACTTCTAGCTTGAGTCAGCTATAGACCAATGGCTCGGTGTCTTCTCAGAAATGTTAGTGAAAGCTTTAATTCATTAGTTTGTTAGCACTTCAAACTTTGCAGAAAAAAGAGCCTATTCTTTCTGAAGAACAGGGAGGTACCTTATTTCATTGTTGATGGAAAGCCTCTTGACAGGCCTTAATTTAAAAGAAAATAATTCGTGTCCTGTGTCTCCCCCCACCCCATGAAGCAGAGTTAATGTTGTATGTAATGAGGAAGGATTTGAGCATGACTGAAGAACAGCTCTCAATGGCTTTAGTGTCCCTTGTTATCAGGTGCTCACGGCATGGTTTGTGAAATCCAATTGCACTGTATCTTTTTCTATTGGGGGGGGGGAAAAATACAGGTCCTAGTGGCAGAGAATCTCTACATATTCACCCACTTTCTGGTGAGCCTTGTGGAGGTTTTTCTGGCTGTCTCAATGTTGGTCTAACACCACACACTTAGTTACCATTCAGGCTTGCCTGGTGTTTTCACCTAGCCACAGAATGGTCTCCTGGTGAAGGTTACGTGGCCTGACACTTTACAGACTGTTTTTCGGATGAACTCTTATTTTGTTCCTGGTAACAGAGTGAAAGAGGCCTGTTCCTGGTAGAGTTGGACAAACCACTTGTGTCACGTGGAAGGCATCCAGTGTGTGTGCAAAGAACAGCAAAGGATGACATGCTGGAATACGTGAACAGGATGAAGCACTCCTTACTCCCTGGAGACAAAGTGCTGGCACCCTGGGAGCCAGATATGGCCAGGTATGGCCCAGGAACCATCCTCACGGGCATCGAGACAAGGGACCCCTTACGAGGTGAGAAAGATGCTGCCCTCTTCTTGCTCTGGAGCATGAGTGAGCCTGTCAGGATAAGCTTGTCATGGTGCTACTGCCAGGGAAACACAAGAGCACAGACTACAGTTTAGTGTTGCTTAAAGTTTGCAGGAGCTGATGGGCTTTGCTGGTGGATATCTGTGTATATATAACCTCAGCAGGCTGACCCATAAAAATGTCATCTTCTGTGTCTGTGGATGTGCTATTTCCCGTCTGCTTGGACAAGGCTGTGTCAGCCATGTGAGGGACAGTGGCCTTTTCATGAGGAATACAAGTGAGGCAGCTCTTGGGAGGCAACCATCCATGCTTGAGTGGTCATTTTTGTACTGAAATGTACATCTGGGGGTGATTTTATCACTCCAACGTAAGAGATTTCAACAGCTCATTCATTTTTCCCATGTCTGACAGTCAAGCTCCACTGACTGCTCTGAAAATAGTATTTTGATAACTTTGGCAGTAACAAAAGTTACTCGGTCAACATTTCCTTCAGCTGATGACAGATTGGGAGGAAAGATGCTGCCAGGCCTGTTGTCACACCATCAGTGCCCTAGCTGCCTGCTCCATGCCATGGTGGTGAGGTGTTACAGAGAGGGGTGATGGTTGATCCTCCCACTTGACAGTAGAAGGTGCACGAAGCTGCAAAGCCTGATCTGTGTCTGTGTGCTGCCCAGGTAGGCCAGCTGCTTATGGCTGCTTCCTTTCTCTCTCAACAGCCTCAGAAGATGAAGAACTCATGGTCCAGTTCTGGAATGACAAGAAGGTGAAACTCCCACTTGGTGTGGCTCTGTGGATATCCCCTAGCCTGTGGGAGAGGATTATAGAGATGATCCACATGCCCTTCACTAGCAGGGTGAAGCCCAGAGCAAGTCTGGACACTGAGTCTTGCATCTTCTGCTGCAGTCTTAAACCAGCCCCGATTCCTGTGTGTGCTGTACATAGCCTTGCCAAGCACTGCTTGCTCTGCTCACCCTGCTGGCCATGTTTCCACTCCTGCCGTGATGGTATATGCTGTTCACCAGCATATGTAAGGTGCATCTGCTGCTGCCATCCCCATACTGATGCCTGGTGGTCTCTTCCATCCAGGTCTCTGGTCTTTCAGAGCAAAACTGAAGCTGCAGAGTCCAGTAGTGAGCCCTCTCCATTACTTCTAGAACTGAAAGGCCAAAACCAAGATGAAACAGCAGCTGTGGCAGCATCTTCCCCCACTTCTGATTCAGAGTGGGAGCTGGAGCCATTCCCCACTAAGAGTACCATGATGGACAGTGCTGGTGACACGGGCTCTGGCCGTCTTGAGAAGCCCAGGCTAAAGGATTCTGCAAGACCCAAGTGGAAATACTGGAAAAGCAGCCACAAGTCCCGTCCCAGTAATTCAGGTACCTTCTAACATCCCCTCAAGGAAGCAACAGCCACCAGAGGGGGAAAACCCCCAAATCTGTTCTGGGCCCCTTTCATCTGGGCAGTCATTTAGCCTGTAGTTTATTGGTATAAATGCTATAAACTTGCATATGTGTCTGCTGTAATACTTCCCCCTCCCCAACATTTCTGCTGCCTTATCTTGCATGCTAGCTCATCTTTTTGCAACTCATCCAATGGAGAACTACCAGAACAGTGAATCTTCCTTGGAAGTGTAGATAGCCTGCTCTGAGTTTGTTCCCCATCGTTTTCCTGCGCTGTTTACGATGCTAACATCTCCATTAATCTTTGTAGCAAGTGCACGCAGAATAACCTGAAAGAATTTCTTTCAGGTTTAAAGTACATTTTCCTCTTTTCTGGTTTCACTCTTAGACACAATTTTACTCCTTCCCAGGACTCGGCAGCACGTGTACAAAGGGTAAGCTGGAATCCAAAGCCATTCCTGCGGGGGACGTGTCCCATGTTGCCTCGACTGATTGCAGGGCAATGTTTGAAACTATCGAGCAGTTGCCTGGAGGGCAGCTCATAAAGAAATCAATCTTAAGAGACCAAGATTTCAAGCTGTCATGGAAGGTGAGCCAATCTGTATTAGTGCTGTAAGTGCACAGTTTGTTTGAACAGAAGTTTGTTCTTGTTAATTGTCTGGAAGTTGGCTAGAAAGAGACATCGTTTCTAACTTAACCCCTTGCTAAGGTCACCCACCAGTTTTGTGACAGGCAGGAAACTTCTCCACTAATTAAAATAAAATAAAAATCAAAAAAACTCTTAAGGAAGGGCTGAAGTTTATTGGTAAAATGGACAAGATTATGCCAGTGACAGTGTGAGCATTTCATAATGCAGATTTCAATTCCAAAACCTGCCAAATGCCTATTGACATCAACCCAATGAAGTCCTGTGGAAGTAGGGATCTACATGAGTGGCCCTGGACATGAACAGATGTAGCTGTCAGCAGCAGCAAAACACAAGAAAAGATTCAATCTGGCAAGGTGCTGGGCTATGCCAAACTCTGACAGGCATGATCTCTAGCTCTGGAAGATAAAAGCAGGTATTTTTTTTTTTAGTGAACAGTCTGTACTGAGTATCTTCTCTTACTCCCTCACAGGCAGCAAGCAGTTTAAACAGCAGATCCCTGTCCTGAAGTTAAGGGATACAGGGCAGCGAACTGTCACAGCTAGGAACAAGGACAACACCCTGATTTTTAGGCGTGGTTTCTGTTGGCCATGGTCCCCTCCTGCTTTAGAAAAACCTTGGAGAGAAAAAAAAAAAATCAGAACATGAATGTCAGATAAAGCAAGCACAGAAAAGAGGAAGAAAAAGGCTTGCAGTAAGAAGAGGAAGAGGAAAGCAAATGGCAGGATGAGCAGGAGCACTGCTCTGCACGATAGCATCAGGGATACAATTAATGTTATACATCAAAAATATCCCCTCTGTACCTGCATGCTCTTGCTACTGAGCTGACTGCAGAGTAAAACTTGGAATGTGCTAAACTTGTCTGATTTTCTTCAGGAGCAGTTGAATCTGTTAATGACTGTTCTTGGCGAACATGGCATACGCTGAAATACATCTTGTTTCTCACAATTATATGCATTAATTTTAAGCAGATGCCTACCAACCTATTAACTGTATGGTTGCTACTTTGTTATTTAAATAGTCATAATTATACACCTTTGTAATAGATTTCCTGGGATTTTATTTTTAGGCCAGTATGGAGCTCCAGACAGACATGCTCTGTGTCAGCAAGTGTCACAGCTGCGCACTGAAGGGACATGCTTTGCCTTTTGGTAAAACTAAAAAGAAATCAGAGTGGTTGCATTCTAGCCCCAGACCAGAAGCATGAATCACAGTAGTGGATGCAGTGTGGTAATAGAGAGTATACTGTGACACACTTTTATTCCTGTAAAATAGCCTGTGGTGTTTTTAAACCCAGAAAATACATTGCTCCTCCTTGAGATAGCTGGAGGAGTTTTATCACGTAATGCAGACTGCAGCAGAAGTAACTTGCAACAAACAAGCAAGAGAGGAGGCTTCCTGGAGGTGCTCTCTATGGGGGTAATGTCCTCCCTCTGTAGTCATCAAAAATCCTCCTGACTTCTAAAGGAGCAAAGTTTGTGGTCAAAGCTTCTGAAAATCCTTTGGTCTTATTGTAGACTTCTGTGATTCAGCAGTAACGTTCGTACTGGCACAGAAGCGATACCATTATTGAAGCTCCGTGAGGCAGAGGAACCCATCTTAGAGCCAGGAAAGCAGCAGCTGCAAAGACACTGATGCTTTTTTTAGTAGGCGTCCAAGGGATTTGTTTTCTATTCTCCAGGAAGAAGGTTTTGCAGCACCAGAAAAACAGAGATATAAAACAGCAAGAAAGAAAGTGGAGTCAGATGACAAACATAAAGTGATTTGCACGGGAGATGACAAACTTGGTGATACAGACGACGTCAGAAGAGGACAGATGGGAGAAACAGCAGAGAGCCCACTTGCAACAAAGCAGAGAGGGAGACGTGGTAAACTAGAACTCGGACGTACAACTGATGAAGTTCAGGAGCTGGAATTTCAGGTAAGCTGCTTTCACTATATCAGTAGTACATTGAGTAAGCAAATCCAGGTTGTGATTTAGGTACCGTTTCTGTAGAATATCTTTATGGATAACTGTGTATGTTTTAGTAACTGAGAAACTCTATTTCCACCCACATCGAATTTCAGCATCCTCATTCTGCATTCCAAGGTGTTAAGTATACCTTAGTATAAGTTCCTAAATATTCGGACTTGACTTTACAATTCTGGAGAGGTCAAGCAAACCAGTATGAGCACTAAAAGCCTGAACAGATGCACAGCAAAGGGTCTAATAAACCTCCAATTTGTCTACGGTTCTCTTAAGTCAGCCAGAGAAATTCAGAGAAAGCTGGAAGGAATGGAGAAAGAATACAAGCTGACAGATGAAATTTATTTATTTATTTTTTTTTTTTAGGATTAAAGCAGTAGAGAAAGACGACAGAGTGTAAAGGACCCGCTACTGTAGATACAAACAACAAAATGTTTAAGAGATCAAGCATTCAAATCACTGAATTTTATATTCCCATGAAAATTAGCTGTAAACCTTAATACCACCAGCTACACCAGGATTACAGATACATGTATATATAGGTCATGTCACTAGTGCTGACCGTGGAATCCGATCCTCTGGGACAGTTAAGCATCTGGGGAGTCTTGTTAGTGGGACTGCTCTTGTTTAAAGTGTATGAACTTGGCCATAAGCTGCAGCACACAGTTGATTGGTATTTTTTCCCTGCGGGAAATAGGAGACAATTCAGGGATCCCTCCTGCCTACTGGAAAGGCAGCTAACTGGGGCTGGGTGAGGGCCTGCAGAGACAGGGCTTGAAGTGTCACTAGTTTGTGCCTATACTGAACATCTGACACACATTCAAGCACCTTCCTGAGCTGGGGTCTGAGAGAGTGAATTTGATTTGCATTTTATTTCTTTATCAGAGTAATAAAAGTACAGATAGGAGAGATGCATTGTGAGCCAGCTGCTCTAAAACCAGTGCCAGGCCCCAGAAGCTAATGTACATCCATATTCATACCACACGGGTCATTCTTTCTGTGCTCATGGATGTTCTCTCTGAGGAAAATATAAAAGAAGCTGTCACCACAAAGACTAAATTATGTATTTTATTCTACTGATTGTATCTTATTTGTTTAAAGCATAAGAACCTGGAATTACACAGTCACATAATTGGATTTAAGGCACACAATGTACAAATATTTATAAAATCAGTGTACAAAGTGGGCTGCACGTAATTGCATTAAGTAGAAAATAAACCTACCAGCCATAAAACTGGAGTCCTAGAGAGGGTACTAATAAAGTGCTAATAAGAAAAAGATATACATAGTTCATCACATGCATTAAAACAGCCCTGTATTTCATTCTTGTGATTGCTAAGAAACAACAAACATCATAGAACAAAAGTTAAATCGATGCTTTGTCCCGCGTTGACATTCACCACATGGGTTTGTTGTGCCATGTCCCCTGAGGCTGCTGTGACAGAATAGGTGCCAGGAGATACTTCAATGTAGATGTCTTTGGAAGCTTGTCTGGACTTATGGGAAGGAAAAAAAAAGTTTAATTACTGTTGAATTTAAGTAAAAAAAACCCAACATAAAAACATAGTAAGATTTTTTTCAAAATATCGAGACAGCACGGACAGAACTGTAATGTTTCTGTCAGCACAAAAAGTAGCAAATGCCATACTCAAGTATTTAATCTAATGAGAAATCAATGGAAGTAGTCAATGTGCTGTAATCTCTGCCTTACCAAACTGAAAGTTACCAACCTCCACCACTCTGAGTGTACACCTGGAAAACATCCATACAAGAAGGGTGCTCCCACTAATTTGTACTGTGGTACAGATTCCACGTTTCTCATCTTTTGTGACTTAGAAGTTCCTGAAACTGATTTGGTGAAGTGTTAGGATTTGAAAAATAAAACTAGCTTTCTCCTTGAGGAACAGGAGTGTTCAGAGAGGCTGTATGAGGGCCAAGCATAACTGGCTAAGGAGGTGCTGCGTGCCTCACCGCATGCCTTCCCTCAGCACAGGCAGCGTGTCAGCGGCACAAAGGTGAGACTGGAGAGCTGCTGGGTTATTGTTGCTGATGAATTCACGAGAGCCTAAAGATTAATCGCAATGTTTAACATTCTGTACCAGTTCAACTCTTAACTGGTTTTGTGCTAGAATGCCACAGTCTGGTTTATAAGTAACTGTGCAAGTCTCTGTGGGCCCATTCGGCTGCCCACCCAGACGTACGGTAGGATTGCGAATGCTCCACTGGTTCATCTTCTGTGGCATCACAAAGCGTCCACACCTGATCACACATTAACTACCTTGATGCAAAATCATAAAGAAATGCTATACTTCAATTTAAAAACAAAGTATTCTATAAACTTACATGTTGCTGGCAAGTTTGAGCTTGGCTGGGTGCTACAGAGGCTTCAGTCCTCTGGAAAGAAAAAGACAGTTTTCTAATGATAGAATACAAAAGGCACATTCAGCCCCTGAGAGAGGGAATGCTTTTATGTCCATAAAATTTTCCTCTCTGCAGAAGGATGGATATGACACGGATGCCAGTACAAGTTACTCTGCCTCCCCTCCTTTGACAGAACTCAAAATCAGTCCATGTGTTCATAGGTGCACGATGTCAAACCACCTAGATTAGTGTGACTGTCACAGATACTAGATGGCTAGCAATTGTCCCATGGCAGGGGAAGGAATAACCTCTGATAGATCCACCTACTTACCTCTTCTTCAGAGGACTCTCTCTCTCCTTCCCCTGCTTGCCTGCTGTGGTATCTGCAGATGTGTTTGATTTCATGCTCTTTGCACCTACAGGCTGCCGTGAAGCTGTAGTACTTCTGGACAGCAAGAGAAACAGAGAATATTATGTGGAGAAGCATCAAAGCCATGCTCACAGCTACTGCAGATTTACAAGTAAAAGTGGAACTGCACAGCTATTGACCTTCTCTACTAATTGGCTGGTTTGTTCTCATGCGAGGATGAAAACAATTCCTGGATGTCCCCAGGACATCTGCCTTCTGGTACAAAACTGTCAGCCCTGATTTTGGATGCTTGTCTCCTGACACAATGCAGGGGGACGCTGACATCCCCAGAACTGAATTCATGAAAATAGCAGAAGGAATGCTCTGAAAAGATCTACCCGATCAAGCTCTTCCAGAAAAGATCTGGTGAAAGAAGGCATAGTTTATGAGTCCTTAGTAGGATGTATGTACAAGCTAGATGCTTTGCAACCTAGCCAGGGGAGACTGGTTCTGCAGGGCTTGAAGAGCGGAGCGTGTTAATACTGAAGAAGCTAAAGTGTCTTCAAGGCTTGTACCAGTAGCGTAGCAGTTTTGAGAACTCTAAGTCCACAGGAGCCCTTTTCTGGCTTCACAGCAAAGGTACTTCAATCTTCCCCACTGCAAGTATCTGAGTACAGCTCTGCTGCCATCTGTTGTCACCACAGAACTCCTCCCAGGGTTACTTTTTAGGTCACAGGACCAAAATTTTCCAAAATACCTATTTTATTTCACTGAGTTTCTTTGTCTCTGACTGTCTAGACTAAACTGAAGAACTGCTATTGCCTTTATTTTTGTTATTTCCAGACCCACTGCTGTGCTTTATTCCTTGAGCTTATGCACACATCGAAAGATGTGGTTGCTTGTGTCATGGTTTACGGTGGAACTATGTCCCAAAACACACCAAGTACTCTTGACCTCTTGCAGAACACCTCATGGAGCATCTCTCTGTCACAGCAGCTGAGCTGGATTCTTGGACGTGATGTCAGAGAGCAAAGAAATTAAACTGGGGGTAAGAAATGCAGGTAAACTTTGGTCCCTTAGTAACTGTGAACAACTCATCTTAAATCATGACTGCAATCATTTGCAGTCAAGTGCCTAGATGGTTATATGTTCAGATGTAGGTTTTTATTTGCACTTTGTAAACTTTACCCATGAACCTGTGGGTCTGAGAATCCCCTCACTCCCCACTTATGACTCTCTTCTCCAGGTGACTGAAGCAGCACTGGCTTGGCTGCTGCACTGGGGGAGGTCATCCACTGCTTGTTCCAGCTCTGGTACTCCTCACAGGCTGTAGATGAGTCTCTAGACACTGTTACATTTTTGTTTCATCTCATATAAAACTCTGTTCTGCCGGAGTTGTTTCGGGATTAACTGGCTACTGTGTATGTAGTGCTCGGGGAGAATAAAGGAGGTGCTTAAGAGCTCATCATTTGCTGTGTTGAACTCCTGTTTTCTTTCATTTAATTGAATATTAACTCTGCTGACAGGGCGCTCCCCGATACATTAACAGATCCCAGAGGGCAGTGGGGACCTAGACTGGGATGGTGTTGCCAGAGACTGGCGCAGTGGTCGGGCCGCAGGGCTGTGTTAATGAGAAGGAGCTGGCACTGAGGGGCTCCCCCTCCCTGGGACACCCAGAAGAGAAGTGACCCTCAGCAGGCAGAGCCAAGGTGCCAGCTGCAGAGCTGTGCCCCCGTGTGCCTTACCTCACATCTCCCAGCTGCCCCCTACCACACCGACAGACACGGTGCTGCTCGCAGCTGAGCCCACGCTCCTCATCCAGCAGCAACAGCCCAGATGGAGTTTGCTTAAGCAGTACTGGGGAGGTTAACTCTAAGCTGAGGTCACAAAGTGACCTCTGCTGGAGATTTAAAGCGTCCCTTGCTTCTGGCACCCCCAAGACACAGCCTCTGTCAGCCAGCATGAGCAGTTTACGTTGCCATGATGAAAACAAAGGGTTGCTGGGGGGTAGAGTCACTCCACAGCAGAGAGACAAAGGTTCCTGCAGCCTGGGAAACAACCCTATACACAGTGACAAGGCATCAGCCGGGGGGGCGACTGACACCATCTCATTTGTGATGTCACCTGGCACTTCTGCCTCTCCAACCCTATTGCCTTTCCCCTAAGAAGTGGAGAAACCCTCTGCTAAATTCTGTAGGGGTGGCCTGGTGCTGCCAGTGGTGTTCATCAGCTAAGGTGGCACCAGCCACTCGGTTACCTACGGAGCAACCTCCCACCCGATGGCAAATGCCCTACTTTTTTCCACCCAGGCCAGCACCCCAGGCTCCGGCCGTGCCACGAGCAAAGCCCAGGTCTCCTTTTTGCAGTTCTAGCAACAGCAGCGCAAAGAGGCCCCCGCCGGGCACGTCATAAACACCCCCCTCTGCTCGGGGCTGGGGGCAGCACCTCACCTGGCATTCCCTGGCGGCTTGGTTCATCAGGTTCGCCACCGAGGCGAAGGCTGCGCTGAGACGCGCGGAGTCTTCTTCCTGCGGTTAAAGACGCGGTTTGCCCCTCGCTGCTCCGAGCGCGGCAGGTGACCGAGCAGCGAAGCGCTCGCCGGTGCCGCCGCGGACCCGCACGCGCCCTCGCCGTTTCCCGCCGGCTCCGGACGCGAACGCGGCGGCAAGCGGCGGGTGGAAGAACGTTCTGCGCGCGCGGCCCGGGCCCCCGCACGCGTGATTGTGCGCAGAGTCGCGCTGGGCCCCTGCGGGCCACCAGCCACCCGCCATGGCCGACGGCCGCGGCTCCTCCGCCGCCACGGCCGCCCCGCCCCTCCCCGAGCGCGGCACTGACCGGGGCCGAGGCCTGGAGCCCTCCCGCCGGGCGCCGCCGCCGCCGCTGCAGGTGGGTCGCGACCGTCCGGTGCTCGGCGTCTTCCGTCCTCCGCAGGCGTGCGAGGTAGATACGGGGCTGCATGTGCGTATGTACACGTGTGTACGCATACACGTGTGTGTATGTATATATGCCTATGTGTACGCACACCTGTGTGTTTGTGAACATAGGCGTGCGCATGCATAGAGTATCACATGCGCTTGTGCGCACTGTATACACGCGTATGTCTTGTGCGTGTCCGTATGTGTATACACGCACATATGCATGTACACGCGCACATACGTACGCACATGTTGTGTATGCCTGCGTACGTACGTGCTATGTATGTATGTACGTGGAAGGGCGGGAGCACTGGCAGGGCCCGGGGCTGCGCTCCCAGCCCCGCGCCCCTCGCCGCAGACAAAGAGGGGTCCGGGCGCGCCGCGCTGCACTGCGCGGGGAACACCTCTGCCCGCCGGGGCTCCGCCGGGGCGGCGAGGAGATCCGGGAGCGGCGGCGGGGCCGGGCGTGCTCGGCCCGGGGGCTGAGCGCGGGGGTGCCGGGGGATGACGAGGGAGCGGCGCCCGGCTGCGGAGCGCTGTGGGGGGCAGCGGCGGGACGCGGAGAAAGGGGGCTGCGGGCTCCACAGGCGGTTTTGGGTGGCGTTGTCCCGGGCTGTCGGGGTACGGAGGGCGGCAAGCAAGGCGGGCAGGGCAGGGCAAGGCAAGGCAAGCAGGGTTTTCAAAGCCCCTTCCCGCAGCATAAACACGTTGCGCTCAGATCTGTCCGCAGCGGGGTCCTGCCGCGCCGCAGCAGAGACAATTGGGCATAAACAGTTTGCATAACGCTTCCTCGGCTGGTCCCAAGCCTAGTGCCAATTTTCTTCTTTAAAAAGAAGAAAAAAACGCAAATGGGAAACAAACAATCAGGCACAAGATATAAATGAAACATCACAAGACAAGTGTAGCTAAAATGCTTAAGCAGGAAACATATGATTTTCCATGGATGTTTTACAGGTGAGTCATGGTATTTGCTGCATGCTCTTACTCATTACTGAAGATCACTGTCCGATGTCATGTACAGTATATAGGCTGGGAGCATTCAATAATTCTATGACTAAGTGCAAGTAAGGAAAAGCACCTTTTCCAGGGCTGCACAGTAGTGGCTGACTGCATGGAAATCTTTATGCTCTCATTTGTCCTTTTACTGGATTCCTGTGGCAGCTAGTGTTACGCTGGAAAGCTGTCACTTTTCGTAACATGCGGTGCTCTGCATCTGTCATGCAACCACTTCCAATTCAAGGGAAAACAAACACCCTTTCAAAGGGGGGTTCCTTTCTCCCCTTCCTGCCCCTGGGATAGGAAGTGGGGTCTGTGTGCCAGCAGCATTTCTCAAATCCTACTGAAGCCAAGGTCCCTGGCCCCAAATCTGGCCCCTAGTGAGAGAAGGACCCTGCATGCCTAGGCCAGAGACAACTGCAGTCAGTGACCATGCATGACTGGGGCTGGAGCATGCCAGAAGTTGTCAGCAATTATTACATTAATTTTACAGTTATATTTGTCTACTTTTCTCAGCTTCCAGGGTCTCACATGGGAATTTGGTAGCCAGTCCCTCCTGGCCAGGCTCAGGCAGAGATGACCAGCTCCTCCTCCCCTGCCTTCTAGATCAACCTCCCTGGAGGCAGTAATCTGTGTTGTGCAAAAAAACCAAAAGGACTTGATGAACACAAACAATAATCTCAACCTGCCTCCGTTTACTGACTGAACCCTGTTCTTTTTACCTCTTCCAAAATCTGCTTTGCAATCCTGCAGCTGAGGGAACTGCAGTAAATGTTCACCTGTTTGTTTAGAGGCTAACTGCACTGTGTTACATGTAGCCAAAGAATGCAGGAAAGCCGCCAAAGACATAAATTAGGCCAACTTGTGGCAAGTCTAACTGATAATAAGTTAATAGCACTTACTTACCTACCCCTCGGGAGAGCTACGTAGTTTAGTTAATGTTTATACATGTTTGAAAAGGATGTTCAGGAAATGTAAGTGATATTACATTAAATTTACAGTCATATTTGTTTACTTTTCTAAACATATTCTACACAGTTAATAGAGGTCATCTCAGACACAGTTTTACCAGGTCCCTGTAGGAAGCTGAGCATTTCTTGTTCACTAAAATTTTCCCAAGACTGCTTACCCAGTGAAATCCAGAGACTGGATTCAGAAGTGCTTTGTAATGGGAGCATAACAAGCAGTGGGCTGCATCTATTCTGAATAATTGGTATAGAAAACCTGTGTAGACCTTTGGTGGTACAAATGTTTTCTTTCCAGGGTGTTTCTTGAGGAGCAGGAGTGGGGAACACTGTCAGGCTCTGAAGTCTTACCCTCTGCTAGTGCAGAATATAGCTTAATTGCAACTATGACACTCTAGACAAAAGCTAAATAAACCCCAAAGAAAGTATTTATTGGAAGCTAAACTGAAACAACCTTTAATTGGTGCACAAAGCTGACTGTGTGTGACGGGCTCAGTGATAAGACATTATGCACCTCATATGGTTTGGCCTGTCCACACAACTGAATCAGCAGAGCTGCTTTTTTAAATTTTTTTTAATGCTTTTTATGCTCAAATACATCCTTGACCTACTGTTACATTTATTAATAAAGTGGTAGAGACCCTCTAATCAAACATTCCTGCACCAGGAGGGTTACACTGCACATGGTTTCACACCAAACCCCATGGTGATTTTATTTTTCTTTGTCACTTTAACTGTGGATTTTTAAATTGAGAAGGCTTCCATAAAAACTTGAATAAAAACCACAGAGCCTCAGCTGCAAGGCAGCTTGCCAGCATCATTTCAACTAAGGATTATTTATTTTTTTCCCCCCTTTACACATATCAGTAACAGCCTTCCCAAACTTAAGCAGTGCTTTGATTTAACCCTGACCTCAGCAGCAGTTTGGGATTGTGGGGAGATTTGGGATAGGGATGGAGGGGTGGGAAAACGGTTGAAGATTTGAGGTCATGGGTAGCAGGAGATATTCCTACCAGCTCTCACACCCCTGACACGTGATCTGCCTCTTGGTGAGCTGTAGTGCAGCACTGCTGTCCCCTGTGGCCGTCTCTTAACCTCCCGTCAGTATGCTACCTTGGCTGCCCTGGTGTCACTGGTAGCCCATCTTTCTTGTGCTTTTTCCTCTTCCCCAGCACCACCTGGATCCCCTTGGAAGCCTCAGGGCAGGGGAGGAGGCATGGCCACGGTCAGTGCCCCAAAGCTTCATCCCTGCTCTGGGTCCCTTGGTGCAGGAGGGTGAGATGAAGGCATCTCCTCCCATGCTGCCTGAACTGCAATGCTTGGTAGGGATTTTCCCAACTGCAGGAAAGCCCTGCAGGTTTTTTGGTTTGTTTTGCTGTTACAGACACTCTGAGCTTTACGGAGGGAAGAGCTGAGCAGCTGTGCTGCGCTCTTCCTCAGCCCCTCTGACTCATCGAGTGCTGGTGGCACATGGTCTTGTCAGGGGCAATTTCCCCAAAAAGCATGCCACGAGGCACATCTGCTTCAGATGAAATGGGGTGCGGCCACCTCCAGAGCTGGCTTCAGCCCTCCCTCTCTTGCCTTGCAGGTCTGGGCAGCATGTCAGGACCAGGCAGCCCCTGTGAAAAGGCCTGCAACCCCCGAATGGGCAACCTCGCACATGGGCGGGCACTGCGGACAGAGACAGCCTGTGGACGCCACAACGCCGAGCCCTTCTGCGCCTATGCCGAGGACGCCCAGCGCCGCTGCAAGCGCCCTGTCTGCAGCCAGTGCAATGGGGCCCATGCGGGGCTGGCCCATCCCCCCGCCGCCATGGCTGACTCTCCTTTCCGTCTGCCCCGCACCTGGTGGCAGTCAGCCCAGGATGCCCCTCATGAGACCATCCAGCTGGACCTGGAAGCCGCCTTCTACTTCACTCACTTGATTTTGGTCTTCAAGTCACCCAGGCCAGCTGCCATGGTGCTGGAGCGCTCCCAGGACTTCGGAGAGACGTGGAGGCCTTACAAATACTTTGCTGCTAACTGCTCAGCCACCTTTGGGTTGGAGGATGATGTGAGGCAGAGAGGAGCCATTTGCACTTCCAGATATTCAAGTCCCTTCCCCTGCACTGGAGGAGAGGTAGGTCCTCTATGGTTGGGAAGAGAAAGCTCTTGCTCTAGCCCCCCTTTCCCTCTGCAATCTTCACTCTAGCATTGCACTTCTTATTTTTACTGTCCTGGCATCCCTTGTCATCACTTTTATTTCACAGTGTGAATGATGCAATTTATTCCTAGGTGATGGAGGCACTGCTCTGCCCCTCACTTTACTGAGCTCATAATCCCCCTCTTTTCTGAAAAACTCCTCTCCCCTCACCTGTTGAAACCCCCCCCCATACAACCGCAAACAAGGTGGATGCTGCCAATTCCTTGGCAAAGCCAAAGGGTATGTCACTTTCAACAGCCTCCTCCAGTCCTTGCAGTCATGGTGTTTCAAGGTGAATGCAAATCAGTCTGTCTTTGACCAAAGTATTTTGAAAAAGACTTAGAATTATTATGGTTGGAAAGGACTTCTAGGATCATGAAGTCCAACCTTCATCCCAACATCTCCCTAACCACTAGACCATAGCCTCAAGTGCTACATCTACTTGTGTTTTAAACACCACCACCAGGGATGGTGACCAGAATGCGACTATATTAAAATTAATGGTCATGAGATGCACTTTCAATAGTGACTGCCTTCAGTGAGAAGTAAGTGCATAACCAGTCAAAATAGCTAATGCCTACACTGAAATACCATTGCCATCAGCCACATCAGCCAGGTAATTGAAAAACCTTATACCTCACCTTTTTATCCCTGTGCATGCTTTTCCTCAGGTGAAATGGGTGTGAAAAAATGAAGAAAAACATAATGTTTGCTAAGAGGAAAAATAGATGTGAAAAGTATTCTTTTCAATATCAGAAACAGCAGATAATAAATCATGCACTTGGAGGTACTACTACTAATACTCTTCCTTTTGGTGCCTAAGCCTGCCCCAGGGTGCTGGAGACCATCCACAGGGAGCCACTGCTGCTGGGGGGGCGCATACCCAGTGACCAGCTATGGACTTTAAAGGCTGCTCCCTCTAGTGGCCTAATTTAATGAGCTCGCCTGAAAGTTTAATCAAAATTCCTCTCTAACCTAACATAGAGAAAGGAGCAAATCTCATTAGTGAATCGGGGTCAGTTATATCATCATAGTTTCTGCTGAGAACTGGTTTTGAGGTGCAAACTTGGTTCTTGGAGACCATCATTCATGTCTCAGAAAAATCACCTGTTCAGATCCCTTTTGGGATCTGATCCCATTTGGAGTCACCTCTAGCCATGCTCTGTCTAGGAAGCCACTCTCTGCAGAAATACCAAGAGCAGTTTGTTCACCACAGTGCATCTCTTAGCTGAATCTCAGAAAGCAGCTGGTGTCCTGCTCAAGGAGAGGTTGCTTTGTGCTCTTGTCAGCTCAGAAAAAAAGGATCATCAGACCTGCCAAGCAGACCCAGGATGGTTATTTCATCATTCCAGCAAAGAACTTAAATTAGATGACTGGTGAAAGAAAGTGCTATCTTCCTCTCTTCTCCTGGTTCCCTTTGTTCATGTCCCCAAAAAGCTGCCTGAACTTCCTTTCACAGTGAAATATATAAAGGGGCTTATAAGAAAGATGGAGAAGCACTTGTCACCAGGGCCTGTTCTGACGAGACAGTGCAATGGTTTTAAACTGAAATTGATTAGATTGGATATAAGGAAGAAATTTTTTGTGATGAGGGTGGTGGGACACTGGAACAGGGTGCCCAGAGAAGCTGTAGATGCCCCATCCCTGGAATTGTTCAAGGACAGGCTGGATGGGGCTTTTAGCAACCTGACCTAGTGAGAGATGTCCCTGCTTGTGGCAGGGAGGTTGGACTAGATGATATTTGAAGGTCTTTTCCAACCATAACCATTCTGTGCTTCTGAATCAGGGTAACAACAAAGTGGGACCTACAAAAGAAAGGATGGATGTACCCTACTGGTAATTTTCTGCCAGCCTCTGTGTCTTACCACCTGAATCATAAGGCTATGCCAGCCTGTGATGCAGGGCAGGGTCTGAAACTTATAGCTCTTTGGCCAGCCAACAGGACACATCTGGGGTACTCTGACTTGCATGCTTTTTCAGCTTTCCCAGGGATGGTTCTCAGGTATGAGAAACCCGTGTCATCATTCAGGCCCGCATTTGCCTTATTTATCCCTTGTAGCTTGCACCCCAGTGCAGGTTCCCCTGCAGTCACCCCAGTGATGTACCTGCACACCAGGACAGGGACTGTGTCTGGTGAGAACCTGTGCAAATCCTGACCTTAGGCTGGATCCTCTACAGCTTGGTGCAATGTATGAGGACAGTAGGATCAAGATCTTGTGTGTAGAAACCAATGCCTATCTCAAGAAGAAAATGAATTTGATGTTGTTTGATGCATCTGTGGTAGCATGATGCAAAAATAGGCTATTACCAAGCTTGCTCCTGCAGGATCTCTTCTTTTAGCATCACTTTAGTCTGTGTTATAGCACAAAAGCTATAAAAGTCAAGATCATTTAGTTATTCCAGGTTTATACAACTGATTCCAAGGAACTGGAGCTTGTAAGATTTTATTTGTACAGCACACTGGTTCCCTGCACTTAAACACCACTTTTACCTGCAAAGTAGTAACAGCAGCTTTCTGGTGACCAGATGGCAAGCCTGCATGCTTAGCAAATATCACATCTAATTTATTACAGTGTGCTACATTCCAGCAATTACTTGTAACTGCCAATAGCAACATGTATCTCACCTAAAGAAACATCAGAGTTTAGCATTCTGTTTGGAGTTATGTTGTGCTTTAACTCCCACTTCTGGTAGCACCTAATTTCAGACATATGGAAACAGTAATTTCACTTGAAACGGTTGTTTCAAATATACAGTCATCTGAAATGTCCAGATCTTAAGGGTGTTATTTAACCGCAGCTCAGTTGCCACAGTTTTTTCTTTAAAGCACAAGCATAAATTCTGGAAGTGCTACTGGATTTCTTCATTACATTTTTAGAGGTTTTTTTACCTTCAATCTAAAAACTGTAACCCGTGATCCAAACTGTGTATCACACCACCTGTACAAACCTTCTCTGACTTCAAACATTTCAAAGCCACATGTGTGTTTCCAGGCACAGAATGAGGGCTTGAAGGGTTTTGCAGGTGCTGGCAGCTCAGTCACTGTCACCCATCCTCCTGGATGAGCAATTTACCTCAGGGGAGGCCTCGGGAAATAGCAGCTCATCCCAAACTGCACCAGAGCTTTTCACAGACCTGTGGCTGGTTGGACAGGTGGTATTTTGCTACTATATCCCTTTGCAAAGAGCAGGCAGTGCTGCTTTACCTGAGTCTCTGATAATCATTATGGTACCTGCAAGCCCCGTTTCAAGGCAGCATCATGCAGAAGCTCAGTCCTCAGAGGCTTAGAGCCTCTTTTTAATAAATCACCGGTGTTAATTTGGAGGAAAGGTGTCTCTGCCTCAGTTTTATTCAAAAGAAAGATCAAGAATGTTTGCATTTCTTCTGTCCTCGTCATGATGCATCATTCTTTAGATGACTAACTCAACTCTTATGACAAAAATCCTCCCTCATCACAACTTGCCATGATGTTGATCTTGAGGATACTTATGATAGTGCAGAAAGCAAGCTGCCAAACCTCAATTCATTTCAAAGATCCAGAGCTTGGAGCTGGTGGAGAAGTGAGAGATGCTGAAATGACTCTTGGAGATGCCTTACATCTTTCTTCTGTAGCAGAGCAGCTCTGGGCTTCCCTTTTCAGTAGCAGGACCAGGGTGGTGGAGAACATTGGGAGAGCAATCTGTGCCTTGGAGGGTGGCACTTTTTCCATACTGGGTGCCACCACAGCAGTGGGAGCCAAAAGATGTAATGTCACATGCTATGTGTGGTACTTGGCAAGTCTACTGATGGGTAGAGTCACCTCAGCAGGAGTTGGCAGAACTCTGCTCTTCTTTCCTGCCTATCCCTGATGCTACAAGACCACTGGGCATGGTTATTCTCTGTTTTGGATGTATCTGAGTCCTCTACCCTGAAGCAGGCATGAGCTGGAGCATCAATAGCCCAATGGTGAGATTAGTAAGGAAAGGACAGATCTGGACAGAACTGTAGAGGAAAGAGCTTGAAGGCTGCTGTATGGCATAGTACTGATGTCAGGAACACTACACGCATGCACTGAGTTTGGTCTTAAAGGCTTTCATGGTGGGAGTAAACATGAGTTCACAGGTCAGCATGTGCTCAGAGACTTTGCTGAGCTGAACCCCATGCCAGAGTAGCCTGGCCGTATTCTGGCCTTATGCAAAGTAGAACCACCCTTTCAGCAGGAAAGCAATAACTTATCTGCAAGAGCCCAGGAGTCAAAGAAAACAACTGAGCCCCTCCTTGATAGGGAACAGAGGCAAAGAGGCAGATGATGGGTGCTTGCCTCCTGCCCCAGCATCCCCAGGCACTCACTGCATCCTGTTCAGGAATCCACCCGCAGGCTGGGGCTGTTCTCAGGAGCTCTTGCTGTTCAGTACATAGGGCCAGGCTGTTCCCCATCGTGGGCCCCTTCCAGTACAGGTGAGGGAGAAGCGGGAAAGAGGAGGAAACCTCAATATAACCAGCCTGGATTTCCAGCAAGCTTCAAGCATCTGCCAGTTTAAGGGGCTGGATTTGCAATGCTGTGAAGGGGACAAGAAATTCCTTCCTTGGCAGAGAATAATTTTGGATCAGCTGCACACAGAGGGATCACTAAAGATTTTCCTCATGCTTGATTTAGTGAAATAATTGTTTTACACCAGCAGTTTGTTTAGCATAGGCAGAAACCTCTAAATGCTAGTCTTATATCATCAGTGTTTTAAGAGAAAGGCCAAGGCCAAATTTTAGCCTGGGTCATACAAATGTGCTACAAATCCAGAGTAGTTCCACTGTTTCCAGGGTGTAACCATTCAGCCACATTATTGCAAGGGAAATCAGAAATGGATTCGCCAGCCAAACATAATGTGTTCTAAGTAAACAAGATGCAGAAATAAACTCCTTCAGCTTCATGCTCAGACAGGAATGCCAATTTTATTAGTATGCATATAAGGCTATCTACCCTCCCATAGTTCAGATTGAATTACTATTTCTTCTTTAACACTCAAATCTTAAAATCATCCTTGGCTAGAGATCACTGTTAAGGGCTCATCAACAAGGGGCCCTTAACAGATGTTAATTCTTTAACTGTGAGCGAGAGTGACTGTCCACTCTGCAATGCAATTATCTCATTCACTTTACATTCCCATCTGTGGTCAATTCAGATTAGCTCGCCTGAGTGTCCCCATTTAGACAAGCTCCAGGACAAAAGTACTTACTGAAGCAGAGTCTCCTTGACAAGATTTTAGTAAATTAGTAACTTATTTGAGTGTTCATCTATTCAGAATACTGCTAATAAATCACTTGGAGACCTCAGATATTGTTGCTGTTTGCTATTAATAGGAGAGGCGTATTTGCAGCTTGACTGTATTCCAGCACCAAATTCTAACATTCTTTTGAAACATCACATACCACTGTTTTACTGTGGGGTGTGTGTCTTACTGAGCATTTTATTAATCACATGTGCCTTCTGTAGCAGAAAAACCTTCAAATATTTTGCCTTGCACTGTTACTGCATGCAGTAACTACCTCTGTTACTTAAGGATTTGGACACCAGTCCTACTGGTTCTACCTGAAATTAGCTGTGCAGAAGAGAATTGTGTCCTGCTAATCACAAATTTGGTGCTGATAGACACTGAGGAATTGTAACACTTGCTGACAGAAACAGGAGTTAAAAACTCAGTGATTTTTATTTTGGAGCCTTAATTTTCGTCTGTAGAAACACTCTGGAGTGGCTTCTTTTTTTTTTTTTTTTTTTTCATCTTCTCTTTTAGGCCTGAATAAGCTTGGTTTTTAAGCTTATCATTGCTGTCCCTAACTGAAGCTACATCTTCATTGCTATGAGATCCTCCAAGGACCCCGTGGGTCACAGGAGATTTGAGTTCAGTCATTTTCAGGACTTGGGACTCCACAAAGAACCTGGACAAATATGCAAGAATAACCTCAATACAGCCTGGGACATCAGCCCATTAGAGGACTGCAAACGGCTTTTTTAATTGTCCCGTGCCACTGATGTCTGCACAGAGAGAAAACAAAGGCTCAAACTGACAAGAAGGAAAGAGGGATCCTGGCTGGTGTTCAGAAGTGCTCAGGACACATGAGGACATGATTAGGGAAATAAGTTTTCAAGTCCCATCTCTACACCTCATAGAAGTGCATTTTTTAGGGAAAAATCTTTAACATCATCTTCCTCATCATTTTGTCTTTGAGAAAATGTGAATTGCCAGGCTCTGTACAGAAATGCCACATGCAAAGGAGAGTCTGCTCAGCAAGGGGCCAGGGGTGATATGGGTGATAGCCAGACCCAGCCCAGGTCTTTGCATTCTATCAGTGAATTTAGCAAGACATGGGGGCCATTTTTTCATAATCACAAAAATGATTTCTAGGGTAATTAATGACACAAAGTAAACAAAGTCAGGACAGAGTCTGTGACACTGTGTAGGAACCTAGAAATCCCAAGCTGAAGCCATTCAGCACAGGGGGGCTGGAGAGGGTTTAGGAGGGCTGGGCAGGATGTGTGCCTGCTGTTCACAGCAGTGGTGGCAGCAGCGACACACCAATGGGACACCATCCCTCTGTTGGCCACCTTGCTGGTGGCTGTGATGAGGTACCTCTCTTGGCTTGGCCCTCAAGCTTTTCCTCCTGTCGGGGAAGCCCATCTTAGCAATTCCTGTGGGGTGCTTCCACTGTCTTTAACACTGTGGGGGTGAGGGGGAGCTTTTCCCTTTAAATAATGGGACAGCAAAAAGAGGATTCAGGAAAAAGGGGAAACCTGAGGTTAGTTTTTAACAGTGCCAGTGAGGACAGGAGATGAGGGCAATTCTGGGTGTATGTAAAGATGAACCTCTTGTCTTCAGGGAGTTGTACCATGAAGGATACTTTCCCTCTAGAGTTCAGTCACCATCAGGACTGAGCAACACAACTGCTGTTTCTCTGGTCACCAACACTTGTTTTTTAAGTTTTCCTTACATGGAGTACCAGTGATGATACTGCCAGATCTACAGGTCAGGCTGTGACAAATGTTTCCCCTCTCCCACAGTCAGTCACAGAGGAGAGAGAAGTCCCTTTGCCAGGCCTCCCAGGTGCTCGGCTTCTCTGGAGGACCGGGGCATGTGAGGAGCAAGACACTTCTCCAGTCCACCCAGTGATCCTCCACATGATTTCCCCCACTGCAGCTAGCCCACAGGAAGGTCTCATCATCTCCTTTTCTCCCTTGGTTTCCCAGTGCTTTTGGCATTTGGAGGTTGGCTCTCCACTTGGCCAGCTCTTGAAATGCAGCCACCTCTGGGATGGAGCATAGCCAGCATTTAACAGTGCATATCAGCAGTCCTCCTTTTAGAACAGCAAGTTTCTAACAACTGCATATCAGGGCTTCTGGATTGGGCTCTAATTATGGCTAAAACAAATTATTCTTTGGAGGGAGCTTGACCAGTCTGTGAAAGGGGATATATTGTAGGCTGCCAACAGCAGGAGGAAATGGGTCCCAGGGCTCCATGAGAACCTTTCCAAACTTCTTATGTAGGAAGTGAAGAGCACCGTACCCACATGAAACAAGAGGAATTTGGGTAGGCAGAATTTAATTCTCTAAATTGGCATCTGGCCTCGTTAGCAGGACTATTGCTTCCCTTGAGAAAAGTGCCATGGGATATTAGCAGTGCAGCCAGAGCCTCTCTTCAGGCACTTGCACCCCACTGCTTCATTTCACAGTTCATTTTTGGCGTGAAGGGAGGACTGGCTCACTTATTGAGCTCCCAGTTTGCTGGCTGGCAAGTAGGACTGCCATGTTTTTCTTCGGGATTCCTGGATACAACTGGTTACATGGGAAGTGTGTAACCTAAAGCAGTGAATTGTTACATCTCAGAAATTTTGGATCAAAAGCTCATGGAGACTTAGCCTGAGATTAATCGCCATGCACAATGGGTGTCGGCATGAGATACCCAGTCTACCAGTATTCAAAATCCTACACAAATGGTGAAGTCCTCAAATTCTCCTTGGGCAACATTTCCAGGAAGAAAAGAAGTTAACGTCCAAAAACAAACTTACTAGACACGTATGCCATGACTCTGTCACCACTCTGTCTTCAGTGTTCCTCACTGCTGTGATCAAAATCTGTAGCCATGAGTTGAAAGGGGCATGCTGTTTCTCATGACCTTTTTGATGGTGTGTATTTGCATATAATTCAGACAGGTGTTCCTTTTCCTAAAATTAATTGTACCTCGTGGTAACTGGATGGTTTAAGCAGCCAGTTCTATAGACACAAAGCCTATTCATTATAGACAAGAGCAATTGAAAAATATTCATGAAATTGGGTTACTCTTAGGCTGAAAGAAATCACTTTGATCCTCAGTGCTGTTGCAGTTACTGAAATGCTAACCTGCTGCCTTGCAGGCTTTTGCAGTGGTGCGCTGTGCTCAGAAACTGTTAAAGAGGTTATTCTGCAGCTCTGGGGCATGAGCCAGCTTTTCTTACAGCCATGCCTATGAACAGGCAAGTCCAGTTCTCTCTCTGGCTCTTTGAACATAGCACCAGGTTTTCTTGGTCTTCCATATGCACAACAGGTACTGCTGGCAGGCCAAAGCTGACAATGTAAATCTTTGTGGGGATAGGGAAAGGAGGGGAATTGCTGCAGGGAAGAGTATATAAATAGAATCTTTTTTGCTGATGGGTCAAAGAACTTCTTCATATCATCGGATGAAAAGTGCTGGTTCATTTTCTTATGCAAGACAGCGCAGGTTTGGAAGTGGTGATTCTGAAGATGAGAAAAAACCCAGTATTTTCCTTGGTCGTGCATAGATGTTGATATCATGCCTCTTTGTAAGCCAAGAAACTGAGCATTTGTACCTGTTTGATGAGTGAAAGTAGTGATTAGGCAAATAAAACCACTCTGGAATAAACTATCAATTCTTGGAGAAGCACTGTTAACTGGAGGTGAAGAAATCCAAATGTTTTGAGAAGTTTTGAGCTGGAGAGACATTTTTCTGGTAAGAATATTATTTCTGTGACCATTGTCTGCATGAAATCAGGCATGACCAAGCAGTGTTTCATTTTAATTTAATGAAATATTGTGGTGGGATGTTGAAGGGAAGCTGAGAAGATGACTGTCGTCTGATTGATTATTGTCAAGGATCCTGGAGAAATCCTGAGGCTCTTGTCTAGCTCTCCTTGTGCCTTTTCCAGCCCCTCACTGGCTGGCTGCTGTGTGTGAGTATGAGCTCTTCCCATACAGCTTCTCATTTTTGAGAATGGCAGAAGAGTGCCTCGAGTTTCCTAAAAGATGAAAGTTGCCTTGGTATAAATTAATTTGCCAAGGCCCCTGCAAGGGCTGGTTATTTGAAATAGCTGGATTTTCCTTCTGATGTCATTGTGAGATTGTGTAGCTTTTGGATGGTGAGACAAGGGATAATTTGTCTTGTTTCATGTGATGAAAAAGATTGCAGAAGGGCTGTAGGCATGGGCTGCTGTCCTTTGTCAGAATATATGAAGCAGCTATAACAGCTGCAGGAGTGTCATTTCTACAGCATCTCAAGGAGCTTAGGGGCTGCTGCTGATGGCACACAGTGGATTTCTGTCACCATTGCATGGGGATGAGGACAGAATGCTTCACACTGTGGTCCAAAAGTCAGGCTCCACTGCTCACTGGGATCTTACTGTTTCTGATGGTCACCTCTCTGCAGCATCAAGGCAGGTTTCCCAATTTCTGGTACCATTGAATCTCACCCAGGTGATGCTGAAGTGTGTACTGTGAATGTGCACATGCCCCTGTGCACATGTGCCCATGTGGATGGCCAGACCTCTCCATGAAGAAAAGATAGGCTCTTCTTCTCTGCAGTCTACTTGGTCTGACAGGAAGACAAAGTGTATTAGAAGAACTGGTGAGTCATACTTGCCCAGTTTAGACTGATGAACTTCCCCATATCATATGAATTATTTACAGGATCTGCCAAAATTTTGGTTTGGTTTGTTTGTTTGTTTTTTCTTTTTCCCCCAGGGTTATTACAATGAATGTAGCACAGAGATGCACATGGATTTCTGTCTTAAAATATCTTTTGCTTGATGTGATAATACATCATATAAATCTGTTTTGTCAATAGAAGGTACCAGCATTGTGACTAGCAGCTTTCTTCACAGGGGATGGAGCCCACCAAGCCTGATTTTGTGAAAGAACAAGATTTTTTTTAGGATCTTAATGCCTTTAAGATATATCTCCCAAAACTGTTTGATGTTAGCCAGTGATTTCAAAAGATTTTAGGATGGACTGATGGATAGATGCGTAGAAACACATGGAGTGCAATGGCACAAGGCCTATTTTGGTAGGAAAGGTTTTACAAGTGAAACATTCCTCTGTAGATACAGCTCTGTCCTTCAGGAAGAGCCAAGGAGAGAGAGCCTGGCACAAGTTGACCACACTGAAGAAGAAAATACATGGAAATGAAAATACTGACTGGGAGGGTAAATGCTAGCATGGGATTGAGCCTTCAATACTGAAGCTGGGAGACGAGAAAAACCTATCTGCAGATTATCTGTCTCACTCAGAGGACATGTGTAGGCAGGGAATATGTTAGTTATAGTCTGGTGCAGGCACTAGGTCTGGTGGTTAGACCATGTGTCTAATGGACCTGAGCATCTGAGCTGCTCTGGCAGGGCTCAGGGAGCCCTGTTAAACCAGTAAGGTCCTGTGTCTGAGTCTTCCTATTGTAAAAACAGTTCCCCAAAGGCATCTGAGCAGATAGGACTGTTGCTGCCCCTCATAGGTACCAAATAGGATTTATTGCTGCAGTGTGAGTCTTGCCACTTACCACAGCAAACCTTGAAAGTCAAGTCATCCTCTCACATACAGTAAAAGTCTTATCTCAGTCTTTCCTGCACATGTTGTAAAGTGATAAGCTTAATTACTCTTTCCTGGGAAGGCACAGGGGGATGAGCACACCACTGAAGGATGACTGAGCAAGGGTGTGCAAGGGAGGTGTGAGGACACTCTGAAGTTGGAGCACCTGTCTGGCAATGGATTTCTACAGCTAAATATATATCCAATCCCATCTAATCAGTCTTTTCAGTCTAATCAGGCTTTTGTGGCAATTATGAGTTTATTGCTTCTAATGTGGTTTCTTGGGTGGAAGTCAAAAGCAGACACTATGGCAGACGGACATTCTAGACAGCCCCAGTGAGCACACACATGTTGCATTATTTCATTTTTTTTCTTTTTAATTACTTATTTCTACAAATCAAAATTATTGCCCCCGTGAGTTTTCCGTGAATTTTACCAAGAGGAATTATTACTTTTAACTTCCAAATTTACTGAGAAGGAAAGCTTAATTGGCCCAATAAACTTTCCCAGCTAAGCTTCTTTGAACAAGACCAGACAAGGCTGAAAGCAACTGTCACTTTTGTGTAGTCCCAATGGGAAAGGACCTGGGCCATTAGCCAGTCTGGGCTGGCTGCAGAGGGAGGCATGGGAGGATGGGGCACAGGCCCACGGTGTCTGGAAGTGACAGAGGGGTACTGGGCAGTGGGTGTGGCACAGAGCAGCTCAGCTTGCGCTGTGGCTTTGTGCAGCTGCAAGCAACACCCAGGGCCTGATATGAGGCGATGCTGGGCACACAGCTGGAAATCCTGGACCTGGTAGGTGGCAGACAAGGGCTCCCCTTCACCTTAGCCCCAGTGCCAGGCAGGCAATGCCTAATCTCAGCTCTATTTGGAGAAGACAGCAAACCATACATTCTTTTTATTCTTACTACTTTTTCCTGTGTTCCTGTAGAACATATTGGAAGGAATAAAACCACCAGCAAAAATCAAATAAAGTAGTCCTGAATTTATCAAATGCCCAGGAGCAAAATAGGCGAATCCCTAATATGGACAGGTCATTATTGTAGAGTGCTTATAGATGCATTTTCATGCATCCAGGTCAGATGATACAGCATTAAAGTCCATCGATATCTTTCGGAAAGAAACCACAGACGGCTGCATGCAGTGTTACCACCTTGGTTTTCATTTTCAGCCAAATTAAAATGTGGTTATATTTGTAATATTTGTTTATGGCTTTTATTTCTACCATATTCCCATTTGATGGCTTGTTCCTATGTGTATATGCTTCTTGACTCTGTAATTTACTAGTGTTGTCATTTTGTGAGCTATCTCCTGATACCTTCCCAGCTCATGGGGAGAAGCTCTGGCCAAGGCCAAGCTTCCAGTTGGAGGTTGGAGTGTGGCACCCCTAGCTGGGCACAGGGACCTGGGGAAGGGGCACATACACAGGGGCTGTGGGTCCCTTTCCACAGCTTCTGTGTCTGTGCCTATGCCTATTTTCTGAAGGTTAGAGGGGAAGAAGTTTTTTGTGGATCACGTGTGTCTCTTCAACGTCATGGGCATTTGTGGCCCAAGGTGCCCTATTTTATTGCTGTGGACACTTGTATCTTGACAAATGTTCAGGCCATTACAGCTGTGGTGGGTGGAGGCTGCAGCAGTCTGGGATGTACCCATGACCAATGCAGAAGGCTTTGCTGATGGCAAATCTGTCACTGGTTTTGTTGATTTCCTCAGGCAACTTTGACTTCAGAGCCTATTTTGTTGCTCTCAGCATCATTCATTAGCATTTTCCTTCCCACTGTGGAGATATATATAAAGATGTCCTTTCATTGCCTCTCACATGTAAACATACTAGGGTACTTTTTGCAAAGGGACTTCTATGTATTTATAAATCAAGGTCATCGTGGTGCAAGCGGTTACTTGAGTGCACCACATTCATGGCTGCAGCTTTATTTATACACAGGGTTACATGACTGTGTCTGTGGAATGGAAAGTAGCTAAGGCTTTTTGCGCCACTAAGACAAAAAAAAAAGTTAATTCATTAACAGAGCAAGAGTTGTTCATGACAGCTTTTAAGGAAATTGAAATGCTGTGGAAGTTTATTAGAGACTGTGTATGTAATGATGTTGCCCAAACTACAGGCAGCTGGGTGAAGAACAGAGTATTTTTACTCTGTGGCACGCGTAAGATGGTCTCGGGTAGCTTCTCCACTCCCAGGGAGTGGAATGGACTCCCTCTTGCCACCACCACAGGTGAACCCGACCCTCTCAAAGCATAGCAGTGTCATCCTCACTCAGGGTTTGAAGTCTACAATTCCTATTTGGCTGTGTAGAGAGACTTCTTTCCCATCAAAAAAAATCCCCATGTAAATTTTAAATCACTCCTCTATTGATGTTGCTTCATGCAAAGTTGAATTTAGGACAATGGATCCAACAGAATAATTCCATGTGACATGGAAGTAATAGTACCCTAAATACTAGATATTTTGTGTTAGAGATAGACATTATTTTTATTTGCCTCCTGTTTTCTGACATTTGATGCTCAGATACGAGATATTGCTCTATACTTAGTGTTAAATGGAAGCTGAGATAAAGATTAAGTTCCTGGGACTGAGTTTAAGAAGAATCCCAGATAGCATAAGATTTACAGTGAGCTAGCAGCATTGGGAATGAAAATATCTTTCCAATAGGATTTATTATGGCATGTCTAGGATAGAAGTGCTGTGGTTCTTCAGTTTATTACCTCCTACTTGTTCTACAAAATAGAAAATTTGGATTAGTGCATGCACTAAAGAGCTGCTGATGTAAAGATCCAGCCTCCTACATTTTGCTATCATACATGTTGCTGTCATACAATGGCCAGATTTTGCTGCTGTTGATTCTTTACCAGGAGGGTGGGTACATTCCCCTGTGTGTGGTGGAGCATTCTCCTGGCAGAGGCCTTGCTCTGTGAAAACAGGAACAGCATCGTCTGTCAAAAAGCATGTTCTTCCCTACATCATCGAGCCGTTTATCTCCCTTGTGAGGGCAGGAGCCTCAGGCAGAATGTATTCCAGTGCTTTTGAGATAGAATGAGTAATGGACTTGATGGCTCTGCAGGCAGTGACTTCTCTAGGGGCAGGAGGGAACTGCCATTGCCCCATTGCATCTGGCAGAGCTGCTGCCCCAACAGCTAAAAAGCTGACATGACACATATCTACATCAGCCAAGACCATGACTACAGTGGCAGGCTGAGCTGGGCACCCATGTTTTCTGTGTGGCTTTAGCAGGATAAATCTGGAGATCTTGAGGGAGCTGTTGGGAAAAGGAAATTATGGCTGTGGATGGGGCATGTCACCTTGATTGTCCCTGGGTAGTTGTGGAGTGCTGGCCTAGGAGAGTTAGAGGAGCTAGAATTTCCTGGTCAGGTAGCAGGACTGAAGTCCTGCATGGTGGCATCAGGAAAGTGATGGGCTTGCAAAATCCCATCATCAGATACACATGCAAGTTGGCAGCTCATTCTTCTCAGGTCCTGCCTCCAGGCTTCCCCTGTGCCATTAAAAGTAAACAATCTTTTGGTTGAGAAGGCCTCTGACTGTGGTGGCCAGGGGTTGCTGGCAGAACTGTGGGTGTGAAAACCTGGTCAGGCTTGCTGTGCAAACCATGGTTCATTCAGAGGTGAGAAGCTGCAGACTAAGACTGGTCCTATTAGTGGGACAATTGCCCAGAGAAGTTCAAGGAGAGATAAAAGCAGGAAAGCTCTCTCTGTGTGTGGGACTGGGGTGCTAGGCAGAGCAAAGGCATGCAGACCCATAACAGCTGTATGAGGGTGGTGTGATCCCAGTAGTGTTATCACTCCTGAGATGTGCTGGGATGAATCAGTGAGGTTAATGACTGGACAGGGAAATCCTGCTGGGAAACACATCCTTGACCTTTTTATGCAGCCACTGGGGACTCCAACTCAATCCGCTGGGGCAGAGCAGAGAATGCTATTTGTATGGCATCCTGGATGTTGTAATGACTGGTTTGTTTTTCACTAAAGCAGAGCTACTTGCATCAGGGATGGAGGGATGAGGGTGTTTACTGTCTGGTCATCACCGAGAATGGACTCACCCCATTACATCTCCCTGCCGCAGGGTACAGCGCAGCTCTGAGGCCAGGGCTGGGGCTGCTGGGGAGAGCAGCTGAGAGCATGCAGCCCCTGGGAATTACAGATAGGGCTTGTGTTTAGCATCACTGTTTTCAAGTAGCCATAAAAAGAAATGTTTGTAACATTTTAGGGCTTGAGCAGAATAGTGGCTCCATTGAAATCAGCAGTGTAACTCCCCCTGAATTCCACACAGACTTAACTCTCTCATCATGAAGGCGCTCACGGTTATTGTCTTCACTAGAACTACAAGCATCTATCACCTTATAGCAACCTTCCAGTACCTGAAGGGGGCCTACATGAAGGCAGGGGAAGGTCTCTTCAAAAGGGTTTGTAATGATAGGACACGGAGCAATGGTTTTAAGTTAGGAAAGGATGGATTTAGACTGGATATTAGAAAAAGTTCTTTAATATGAAGGTGATAGACCACTGGAATAGGTTGCCCGGAGAGGTGGTGGAGGCCCCATTCCTGGAGTCATTCATGGTCAGGGTTGATGGGGCTCTGAGCAACCTGCCCTAGGGAGAGATGTCCCTACTTGTGTAGGGAGGTTGGACCAGATGACCTCTGGAGGTCCCTTCCAGCCTAAAACTTTCTATGTGCATTATATGGGACAAATAAACAGCAAAACCTGAAAAAAAGTCTGCAGCTGCATATAACATAAATTGTTTCTGTTTATGCATTTCCTTCACTGCTCTCATCTGAATAAGGACAAAGAATTCTCTGAGATGTGATTTATGCAATAGCAAGAAACCTAAAATGCTAGTTTTCACTTAAAATTCTCAGCTTGGCATTTTCCATGATCTCTGCTAAAAGGAAATCAATGTCTCCAATTTGGATGTTTCCCAAGGAATTTTCTTTCCATATCTGAAAACATCTTGTGTTCACAAAGCCACTAATGAGTAAATGTGTTCAGAATGACGTTGATTTAAAGTAGGTGAATAACAAGCCTTGGAGAGAGGTGCAGGACCTGATAGTTGGGTTTTCTTGGATTTAATTCTGATTGATGTTTTTATTTTAGGAAGCAGAAAAAAAATTTCTGTATGTTCCCAAAAAAGTCCTTTTGAAATGTGTTACTAGTTATTAATACACATCATGGGACTCAGCATTTCTGCACAAGGGGCATACCACTCACCAGCCTTGCCCTATGACCACCTCTCCCAATTAACCTTCTCCCTTATTGATGTCTTTCCAGCAGAAGATGCTGTAATATCTTTGGGAGGGAGTGTTTTCAGGATGGTGGTGCAGGCCTGCAGCCACACTGTGCTTGCCAACGTGCAGCGCCTGGCACCAGCATGCCTGAGCCCCACTGTCACCAGCATGCTGGTTGTGACCATGCTTGGCAGGCTGACGGGCCATGCAAAAGCACACTGCCACCATTCAACTCCAAAATGAGCTAAAAATCTCCTTCCAGGCTGGATCCTGGCAGCTCTGGAGAAAAGCCAGGTCCTGTCCAGGAGTGGTGCCAGCAGTGGTGGGGCTGGTGGAGACAGCAGCTGGCAGGCAAAGCCCATGGGCATGCGAGCTGGCAGCACCACAGTCATTATTTCCAGGATCAATGAATCCTGGTGAAATAAAAGGGAAACTTTCATCAGATGAAATATATCAGCCACATCCTTTGGGAGGAGCAGATTTAGGGAGAGGAGGCTGTGATCACCATAAGCAGCACTGGCAGGCTTGCACACTGCCACTTGACAGGCACCCCGCAGCAAGTCCTGGCAAGATACGATGGTTGGTCTTCACTGATGTGCACCTCCTTGCTGCTTGTAGGAGGCTGGCCAGCATTCTGGATGGTGTTGGTGGTTATCAGTGGGACAACAGGGTGGTTTGAGGAGGTTTTAAGCCACTTCTGGGAGCAGTGCATCAAGGCATTAGGTAGCATCCCACCCTCAAACATTGGTGAAGTGGTTGATGGAAGGTTACTTATAAATATTGTAGTTCATCAAGTCTTCGGTGGTTATTCAGCAAAGAGCTATTTGAATGTACTGGTAGCTAATACATGTGTCATTAATGTGCCATTTTATGACAAAGGTAGTTATATGAAGTATATGCTGTTTCTGATGTCTCACTGTAGGCAGCTAGACCAACAACTTTAAAATAAACCTCTTCAAGAAAATTTGTTATTTTTATCTTGTGGTCTCAATTTTCAGCTTGAGACAATATTTACCTATTCTATCAGACTGAAGTTAAAATAAAGACTGACTGATATGTATTTGTTTAAACTTCAGAAGCCCCCTATTTTTCTTTCTTTCTTATCTCAGTTTTCTCGACTATCACCTTGCTGTCACTAATTGTTATGCTAATCACTTTTCCACTAGGAAGAAGCCTGGGGCTGATAGGAGCCAAATAGTTTTAAATCTGAGCTGTATTTGTTAAAAAATACACCCATTCTGGTGGAGGAAAGATTAATGAAGGGTTCCCCACATCAACATCACCCGCAGGACTGCTGATCCCTGTGTTGGGCCATGCCATGTACCAGTGGCACCAAATTCTGCCTTCAGTTAATAGTGAAATGTCACTTGACACTTGACATTTACAAGGTCCAAACTTCATGTGGAAAGGGACATAGGTGATCACTGGGGAGTCTCTGCACACACCAGGGCGGAGGTGGATTTGCTGCTCCTGCTGCTTGCAGAGGGGAACAGGCATCACAAGAGCATGGTGCATGTTCCCAGGGGATGGTCCCATCACCATCCCACTCCCCAACCCACCACAGGCCAGGCTGACATCCTCCTTTCTGCTTCCCTTGCTGCATTTCTCTGCTCAGGTGATATACCGAGCCCTGTCACCGCCTTACGCCGTGGAGGACCCGTACAGTGCAGAAGCCCAGGCGCAGCTGAAGATCACCAACCTGCGGGTAAGGCTGCTGGAAAAACAGGGCTGCCCCTGCCTCCCAGCCAACCAGCCCCCACAGCCCCCGCAGCCCCTGCACTACGCCATCTACGACTTCATTGTGAAGGGCAGCTGCTTCTGCAATGGCCATGCTGACCACTGCATCCCTGTCACCGGATTCAAGCCCATCAAGGCGGCTGGCGTTTTCCACGTGGTATGTACATGCGCCCAACAACATCTGTGCTGCAGGAAGGAAGAGTTTTAAAAATAATAGGGATGGTATGAAGTATGGTATAGGTCCAAGTATGTGGTATTTGACATGATGCTCTGAATTCCAAGCACAATGAGCAAAAGCAGTCTTTACGGAGGAGGTGGTCTCTATGTTGGGCTGAAGTGCTGGGCATCCCTTGTGACTTGGTATGAGATCCACCAGCACTCACATCCTTTAAGGGGGCTCCACAGTAATTTATTTATTTCAGAAGGATCTTTAAAAAAAAAAAATATATATATATTATTCCCTCCTTCCCTCAAAAGCTAACTTGCAATAACATGATATCTGAAAGGTAACAAATGCAGGGCATTTTGATGATGAAGAAGGAGGAGAGCTTCTTCAAAGGCCCTAGGTATCTTGCGGTTGAAATTGCTTATGGAGCATCCTCAGATCCTGGGTTGGGTCCTAAACTGATGAGCTAAAGAGCTGTGTTTTGACTCTCACTTCCAGGCTTTCTGTTGCACTTTGCAATACCTTCCTCTGGATAAAAACCCCATGTTCCAATTTCAAGGGGACCCCCATCATGAGTTCAATTTCCCTAGGACCCACCAAGACCTAAACTCCAGTCCTCCCATGTTCCAGAGAAGCAAGGGCTGCTAACCCGTTTGGCACAGCAGCAGCCAACACACTGGATGCCTATGGCATATCATGCCTGCACCCTGCCAGTCTGGGGACACTCAAAGTCCCCAAATACATCTTGTCCTTTCTGCCCATCTTGGCTGGCTCTGAAAGTCCTGGCTTTGCTGACAGAGGAGCAGTAGAGAAAGCCAGGGCAGTCAAATGTATTGTGCTGAATAATGTTGGAAAGGGAAAAAACATTTAAAAACACTCATAAGGCAATTACTCAAGGTGAGTAGGTCTGGCATCTGTCCAGCTCTTTGGACAACTCTCATTTCACTTAAATTATGGTCTCAGACATGAGGCAGACAGAAGGTTTCCCTTCTAATGGAGCTAGTCTTGCAACATCTTGAAAATATACAAATTTGAAAGCATGCAGTGCTATGATTGATAAGGCTGTTTCGAGTAGCACTGCTCTGCTTTCCACTGATGTTCCCTGAGCAAAAGTCTTTGAAAGAAGCTGTTTGGTCAGGATTATTTTGGTAAGTTACAATTGCACCAGAGTGTGCCCCAGAGCACTGCTGAGGGTTGTAACCGAGTCTGCAGCCAAATCCATTTCCGGTACGGCTGTGGCCTGTGGAAACCATAGAACACAGGTAACAGGTGGTGCTGTGGAAAGGAATCAAGTGCCAACATAACACTGAAAGCCAAAGCAAGAAATAGCAACAAGTCCCTGCGCTGGCCCTGAGGGGACTGGAAATTTAACTCCAGTTATAAATATGTATATGGCAGGAGTCCCAAAGGTGACGTTTCTGCAGTGAAGCTGACTCATTTTACTGTGCCATACAGCTTATTCTGCATGCTCCATAAGGGATGGGCTAGTATAGGGGTGACATAGCCCAGTGGTTTGCAGGGAGGGTCAGGGAGTGGTAAGATGTTTCCTGTCCCGATACCACTTTTTCCATCATAGGACTGGGACAGCTGGGGCTGAGCCTGGTTCATGCCAGGCTCCTGCCTGGTGCAGTGGTGCTGCGATCTGGGGACTGTGGTGGCATCCCACTCATGCACACCAGGCTGAGGTTTTTCAGTGCATTGCTTCAAGATGGGAAGAGAGGATTATTTCCAAGATGATAGCAAGACACACATATGTGTGAATGAACAGAAAAGGGACAAAATATTGTGTACTCTGTGGCTGCTTAGCTAGGAGAAGCCAGAGGAACTTCTGAAAAGAGAGTCAGATTTCAGAGAGGGAGCATTTTTGTACCTTTCACCTAAAAAAGTCACATAAAAGATAATTTGTAAGAATTGCGGTCAGTCATTCAAGTGTGAGGTGGAGATTTCAGTCTTGTCTTTATGTAGCTGTATCCACATCGAGTTTTAGCAGAACCTTCACTCTACAACCAAGGACAGCAAAAGCTAAGAAGCACATGACTATTTCATAATATGATTATAAAATCTGGCTTTGTTTTTATGTTTGTTTAGATCATATCACTGCTGAAGAATATCCCCTGAGTTAGAGAGTCAACATCAAAATTTAAGCAGGTTTAAGATCCTTTAAAAAAACAAAACAAAACAAAAAACAAATAAACAAACCTAAACCTTTAAAAAAAAAAAAAGTATGTATAATTTTTCTTAACCCCCTACTTGGTCTCAGTCCACAGGCAGAATCCTAACTGCAGGCTTAGTTTCAGTCCCTTCTTGGCCGGCAGAAGACCTGGACATGATAGATTTGTTTTTCTATTGGGCTGTTCTGGACAGTAATCTGGGGTGTCCTGGCAGCACTGGGTGTAGCTGCCAGGTCTCAGGCAGATCTTGCAAAGCAATCGGAAGCATTTTAACCATCTCACCCAGAGTGGGTATGACAAAGCCATGCAGGGATGTAGGGATGCTGATGCCTGCTGCTAGGGCAGGTTGGGTGCAGGGACCTGATGGGGGAAGGGCCAGGATGCACCACTCAGTTTGGGACATGAGCCCAGCTCGCTGCTGTGAGATTCCTTTCATTGGATAAATTTTTTCTCAAGGGCTGGGCCATCATGTGCTGAGAAGATGACAGTTTTGAAGGTAAAATATTCTAAATGGCTGAAGAGAGGTTAGAAGTCCAGCTTGACTGTGAGATAATACTGACCCAGGACATCCTCGGGGTGGGGAGGTGGGATGCACACAGGATGACCCCATGCACAAAAAGGGGCTCCTTCCACCCCAGCAGAAGCAGCTCTAGGTCCATTCACTAGGGTGGGATAACATCTTTTGTGATCCCTCAGAGCTGAGTCAAAGCAAAGGTGGACTTTACAGAGTACAAATATTCACCATGAGAAAAAACATATTTCATATTAGCTCCAACAGCAAAAAACAGTAGACAGAAACTAATAAGGGAAGAGATTTGTTTCTGTGTCCTCGCCACCATCCAGCAGCAAAACTGTTATGCTTCCCTCTGTGGCAGTCACCGTGTGGGTACCACAGACCAAAGCTTGCCAGCAATTCCCCTGCCCACCTAAAAGAGAAGGGAATCTATATAGGAAAGCTCTGGGCTCATCTGAGCATCAGAAATGCTATGTTAGCCTTTAGGTGAATTTTGAATATACAGGTAGGGCCACTGCTCTAGAAGAGGATGTCTCTCCATGATCTTCAGGGGAAGACTACAGAGAAGACCTGTCTGCCTTTTGGCAATGGCAAGGGCTGCTCCTTTGTGTCTAGTATGGTCCTGCCTGTCCCTTCTTATACACTTGTGTGCAACAGACGTCTGTCAGGGTGATAAAATACACTGCCTTCTCTACTTTGCTGCTCACAAATTTATTCAAAGGGTAACTACCCAAATCTCATCAAGAACAGCCCAATGCATGCCCAGAAAAACTGTGCATGGACAAACACACCTCACACCATACCATGCAAAACAGTTGGATCGGTTTGTGAGCTGCATTACATGGTGAACCACCAATGCAAGCAGAGAAATGGATTCACATACACAGGACATCCCTCCTGATCTTCAGTGGCCATAAGAAGAATGTTTCTTTTGGCTGATCTGTAGCATAGGAGCTTCTCACCCCTTGACAGTACCTCTGTGCATGGAGATATTGCAGTGCATGCTTGTTGCCTTACCAGCTAAAGCATCCCCATGTCCTGCTTGCAACTATGGCAAGGGTCATGAGAGAGGAGATCAACCCAGAGGTAAGTAGGATCTTGCAATTTAGGACTCCAAAGTGGAGAAAGCAAACCCAGAGATACCTCACCTGGGCTGTGCAGTTCTGTCTCCAGGTGAGGGCAGAAGTTCATCCATCTCAGAGACTCCTTGATCCTCCCTGACTGGAGAGTCCTGCAACAGCTAAACAGCTTTCATGGTTGGTCTGAGTTATCAGTCTTAGAGGGCTGTGTCCTTGTTGGGGCTTCCTGCTTTTACCCCAATGAGATGAGATGAGATGACATGAAATCTCACTATCAGCTGATGACTTCATTATTACATTGATAATCCAATGTTATCAACTATCTGATGTTTCCCTCTCTGACCTTCTTTTCCTCTCCTGCACTCTTGATAATGCAGCCCTGTCTGAACATCCTTCATCCACATGGAATGGAGTGAGAACAAAGGAAGCAGTTTTGTTGTGTTCATCCTCAGGTTTGCTTTTTCCCTGAATGGCAGTTTTAATTACCTAGACAAGCTGTAGAGATGGGCCCAGGTGAACCTCATGAGGTTCAACAAGAGCAAGTGCAGAGTCTTGCACCTGGGCCAGAACAATCCCCACCAGCAATATAAGCTTGGGGAAGAGGCAATAGAGAGCAGCCCTGCAGAAAAGGACTTAAGGGTGCTGGTAGATGAGAATCTGAACATGAGCAGCCAGTGTGTGCTTGCAACCCAGAAATCCAATTGCATCCTGGGCTGCATCAAAAGAAGTGTGGCCAGCAGCTTGAGAGAGGGGATTTTGATACTCTGCTTTGTTGAAACCTCACCTGGAATACTGTGTTCAGCTCTGGGGCCCTCAGCACAGGAAGGATGTGGACCTGATGGAGTGAGTCCAGAGGAGGGCCACAAAGATGCTCAGGGGGCTGGAGCACCTCTCCTACAAGGATAGGCTGAGGGAGCTGGGATTGTTCAGTCTTCAGAAGAAAAGGCTCTGGGGAGACCTAATAAGCTCCCTTCAGGTACTGGAAGGTGGCTACAGAAAGACTGGAGAGGGCCTGTTTACAAAGGCCTGTGGGGAAAGAATGAGGGGCAATGGTTTAAATTAGAAAAGAGTGGCTTTAGATTGGATGTAAGGAAGAAGTTCTTTACCATGAGGGTGGTAGAACACTGGAACAAGTTGTCCGGGGAGGTAGTTGAGGCCCCATCCCTGGAGACATTCAAGGTGAGGCTTGAGGAGGCTCTGAGCAACCTGCTCTAGTTGAAGATGTCCCTGCTCTCAGCAGGGGGGGGTTGGACCAGATGACCTCTAGAGGTCCCTTCCAACCCAGACATTTCTATGATTCTATGATAACAGGGATGAACAGCTAATTTTGCTCTGAAGAAAGCAAGTGAGAAACTAGAACTTAGGGGTGAAGAAACTTCCATGGATTTAAGATGTGGCCAAAACAGTTTGTTGTGGTGCTGCTGCCATACTGAAATGGTACTGCTACAATTACCCTTCTTTAGTAGTCTAAGGTGCTGTGTTAGTGTAAGTTAGGAAATTTTCCAGGAGCAGTGATTTATTTTCTAGGCTGAACAGACAAACCTGTTTCAGTAAATGCATCTGAATTTGATTTCTGGTAGCTGCCTGACAATTAGGCACCAAACCCCAGACACACCTCACCTAATTTTAGGCATGCGTTTGATGTATCCAATGTAGCCAGATAAATCTCTCCAGTCTCCTTCCATAGTAATGAAGGGGTGGAGTGATACAGTATGCTTGGGATCCCGGGTAGACTGAGATACCATGCTAAAGCCCTTCTGTGTATTTGGGCAGGGTGAATATTCCTCCCCCTTCCCATGTGGCCAGCTCAGTGGCTGTTATAAGTTGTTATCATGCTACTGACATCAAAAGATGCTGAAGGTCTTCTCCAGCAGCACTGACAGAAGCCTATTGTACAAGGAATTAAAAAAACCCCACCAGACGGCCCCCACACCCGAGACAACAAGCTTTGTATTCTTTCACAAGAACAAGATAGGATATGAGAATTTTCTCATGCATAAATTTGCTTGTCTGGTGCTTTGATAAAGAATACCTCCCTGCGTGCTGACGGCAGCCAGTAGGCTTTGGTTCTAAAATTGGCACAGTGACTCAAGCACAAGAGATTTTAAAAGCTATCATTAGAGACTCAGCGTGAATGCTGTAATTTTCCTTTAGGCTGACTGATATCGTGCCCCTTTTCTATGAAAGTAACAACAACAAAAAAATTAAAAATAGACAAAATACAATTGTAGCATTTCCAAAAAAGAAACTCTGTTAAGAGTGGTTGCCCCTCCCTGCTATTTAGCCTATTTACACAATCAGGTCTTCAGGACATTGATTTTCTTTTAGCATGCATTTATGTTGGACTC
The DNA here is from genome assembly GCA_024605025.1 of Megaceryle maxima. NCBI lineage: Eukaryota > Metazoa > Chordata > Aves > Coraciiformes > Cerylidae > Megaceryle > Megaceryle maxima. Next base: position 51,041 of record JANHGN010010980.1, read on the forward strand.
TATATAGTGGGTGAATTCTTGCAGTATAAATCAATTTATAACAGGTGTCTTAAAGCATTTTTCCCTCGATGCATTATTTCTTTCTCAGTGCCCAACATTTTGGAACATTATAAATAGAGGGGAAAATATTTTATAGGATTTGACTAAAATAAAAACCCTGTTTATTTGCAACCTGAAAGGAAGCACTGGAAGGTTATAATTCATCAACAAAAGGCTCTGGAAGGAAGCATGCCCTAGCAACTGTCTTTATATAGAGAAATCAGTCGCTCGTTTATCTTACAGAAGTCAACTTTTGTAACACTGTTTGCATTGTGCCCTCTAATGACTGACATCGCGACAGGGCCATCGAGCTAAGAAGGGAAACAGTGTGAAAGTGAACTGGGATTTAAAGACCCCATGACAAAATGAAAAATGGTCTGAGAAGGCTTTGCCACTTAAATGACTCAAGAACCGTGTGAATGCTTAAAGGGGTGAGATGTACTGGGAATTGTGCTTGTGTATTTAGTGATGCTCCAGAATGACCCTAGTGGGTATGCCATACAGTTACATGTAAATTGAGGTGAATGACAAGGGAGGAAAAACTCTCCTCCTTCCCTTGTTGATGCATAGGGGCCATATTCTGCCTTCAGAAAGGTGCTGAGATACCAAAGAATTCCCAAAGGCCAGGTACATAATTTCCCCACTCTACCATAGGCCCAAACAATGCTGCTGGGCTGGTTTCTCAGCCCCAGCTCCCAGCTGCTCTGTGGCATGATGAAGAATTTACTTGGCACAGCAGTCTTGCATCTGGCCCTCCTACAGCTCTTACAAGCATTAATTTTACCCAGTTTAGACAGTCTGTTGGCCGTTTTTCACCTGCCGCCACTTCTCTTTTCCTTCCATTACCCCTTCTTATCCCATCTTTCTCCTATTTTCAGCTGCCACCATATTTCCTGCCTATGGGCTGCAAGAAAGGGCTTTCTAATATACACCACCTTCTGTTCTTTCCAGTGCATAAAAATCTTTTCTGTTCATGCTGGAATTACGTAGAAGAGAAAAAAAAAAAAAATAGAGTTTCTTCAATGGGATAAAGCTAGGATGGAGATATTTTTAAATCAGATCTGTTTTGAGGGTAACTATTACAATGCTACTGAAAGAGAATAAATACATCGGCCTGAGGCAAGGTTTTTTAAGCACTTAGGTTTGACTCCTGTTAGATTTCTGGGAAAAAATGAATAGGGGCAAAAAAATGTATTAACTAAACAGTTACACTGAGGTACAACATATTAAAAACCACATTTCCCTCCCCTTGCTCAGTCAAGACTGACCATTTAGTTCTTTAGCTTGTTCATGAATGGGTCTGTGTCCTGCCCTGTCTGGCCAGGATGGGTCAAGGCCACCATGGGACCTGGAGGAACCTGAGAGGCAGTTTACTCAGGGTCCAGCCTTTTTGAACAGCACTGCTATAAAGGCTCAGCACTAAGAGAGTTGTGACCTTGCTGCCTTTTCCAAAGCTTGCTCCCAAAGACCAGAGCCTGGATGGCTGCATTTGATGCAGAAGCAAGGCCAGCCAGGCTGTTGCATCCCATGTTCCTGGGAGTGCTCATCCAGATGTGAATCCCACTGAGATTACGAGTCCTCAGCCCTGCAACAAACAGGGGCACATGGGTTTGCAAGGCGTGCATGGCAAGCTGAGCTGCTGAATGGCCAGCCCAGCCCATGCCAAGGTGAACGGAGGGGCTGCAGGATCCATCATGGGATCTGGGCTTGGGAAGGAGCATCTGATGAAGACACTATGCATCTGGTTGTGATAAACCCTGGAGAAAAGGAGTCTGCAAAGCAGCACCCTTACAATAAGGACTGCTGTAATGGTTCCTCCTGACCCAGGCTGCGACAGCACCCACCGAGTCAGCTGGGGAGCCCAAACCTACAGTCATCTGTGCTGGTCCTGCGCTTGCTGTTACGCAGAAGTCAGAATTGTGCCATTCTGTTATTTTTAGGCTTTTCAGTCAGACCATTCTTTTCCTTTCCACCAGGTGCATTGTACCTTTACAAGTGATCAATAGCAGGAGCATCATGCCCTGCTCTGCCTCAGAGTCTAAGCACCAGCTGGCTTGATTTGCACCATCTCCAAATTGCTCTTTTGCAGTGCTTCTTGCCACAGCATCTGAGAGCCCACAAGCCTGCCATTGCTGCAGCAGTTTTTAAAGATTATAAAACCTCTTTCATATACAGATTAATATTAGTAAATTGGCACACAACTATTCAGTAGCTTACTTAGTAACTCTGCATGTCAAATGAATGGCTGCACATCAGGTTTTTGGGATACTTATCCTCTTCTGTTTTATTTTCACCCACCTCACCCAATTTTGGTAACATGGCATGATGGGCTTTCAGAAAATGCAGGCTCTTATGCATTGAAACCATGAATGCTACTCAGTAGGGAGTTTTGCCTGGCTCTCTGCTGGTGTCTTGGGATGCTTAATCCTTTGAGGGTCTCTTAGGTGCTGCTTAGTTTTAGAGTTGTACAATATTAATGCTGAGCAGCTGCTGGCTGATTGATTGAGTCCCCACTGATTCTTTGTGTGGCTTTGGCAAGGGGGGAGCTGAATTTGAGGGGTGAGGCTGCAGACACAGGCAAGTGGGACCACACATTCCCACAGTAATCCCAAGAGTTCCTGTGTCTGAGACATACAGATATATATGTTTGCAAGTCTTCTCCCACATCCTTCTTACTTTGGCATCATGACCACCAGAGCACCATGGGACCACCTGATTTTGACCATGGCTCCCTTGGATCACCTTCCCTTCCTGATCACACATGTCCTGGGTCTGGTGGCTGACTCTGCCTTAACAGCTGGGACAGTCCTCTGAGGAACAAGTTGAAGGATTTCTCCAGCCACAGATGTGGTTCAGGCTACTACAACCTGTTTAGCCCTAACCATTCAATGGCCAAAGGGCTTGCAAGAAAACCCTACCAAAAATTACATCAAAGAGTTAGGGCTCCATCAAAATCACAAGACAATGACCACATGACCAATACAGGTTTAACTAATTTCTGCTTCCATGCAGGTGTATGCTTTTAACTGTGTATGAAATAGCTCTATAACATTTGTTTGTGAATGGATTTTGTCTAAAAAATAATGGGAGAGGGAATTTTTTTTGAAGACTGATAATTTAGGAAAGCAAGGTACCTGAGGCTTCAAAGAACATTTTGTAGGTTGTAGCAAAAATGAAAATATAAAGACACACTTTGAGAACTAAATATTACCTCTGCAAATTTATTTTGTTTCTTTTCTATATTTGCTTCACATTCTTTTCGAACATTAGCACACATTTAAGCTTATGTCAATATGATAAGCCAGACAGACCAACTGGTATCAGCAGTGAGGCCAACTGATATCTGCGATGAGGCCAAATAGCACAGAAAGCGATGTTATCTTGGTATTTGTGCTTTAGCATAGATGCTTGTGCATTCTGTCTGACTCCAGTGTATCTGTTCATTGCTTCCATAGTAGAGTTGCTGTACTTTATTTTGCTTATTCCTGCTTGGATGATCCAGACATTTTAATAAGGCAGGAAAGGATTCATTGAAAAGTTTTTGAAAGATTTTGCTATTTGCAATGTTGCTGAAAGGTGTTTTAAGGACTTGCAAGGTCAGTTTTGAAGTTTTATCTGTACTGGTTACATCTGACGCATGTGACATAGCAGCTGAAATCTATTCATTAAAAATAAATAAATTGTGAGAGTCATTATTACCCAGGAATATGTGGGGGGGGGGGTGTGTGTGTGCATCTATGTAACAAGCAGGCACTGTTTACAACATATTCAAGGTCCTCCTCTGTTTTGTTTACTGTTCAGGTTTTTCACATGGCAGGTCTCAGCAGCAAGTCATACAGTTAGGAACAGCACACTTGTAAAACCACAAGATAAACAGAGCAGAAGGCAGCGTATTCCAGTAGCAGTTAAAGCCATGCCCCAGCCCCAGGCTGGATCACCACCTGGCACCCTGACTGCCCTGTGTTGCTCTCCGTGCTGAAAGCAGCCACCAGCTGGTACAGCTCCCCAGCTCCATTGGGTTTATGTCCAACCTGTGGCATGAGCACAGGGCCATGCTGCCAGGGCAGGCTGAGGTCTCTGGCTCATTGCTGAGCAGCAGGAGAAGCTGAATCATGCTCAATTTATTGCCTTCCTTTGTCTATCATTTTCCTTTCAACTGGTGAAGGAAGGGGCACCAAGGTGGTGAGGCATCACTCAGCTTGTATTGCAGCAAACACAGGATGCCTCAAGTCTGGCCATGCATCAGACATCTGGAGAGACTTGCAGCTGAAAGTTTTAGTAAAACTGCATTTAAAAGCAAACATCAAGCAAAGTAAAGCTGCAAGCTCAGGCAGCCACTAAAATAGCTATGGTAGGTAGCTGCCTGCCACACTCCACAGGAAGAGGGCGGGCCTTCAGCCTTGCCAGCAGAGTCACGCTGCTTTAGAGCTTGATTTCATTGCGTCTAGGGGCTGCCGGGCTGCTCTTGCCCTCTGGCTACGTCCTGTTTTCTTTGCATTTGCCAACAGTGTGAGTAATGCCAGCGGCTGACAGGGCAGCTGGCACCAAGCGTGCTATGCTGGCTTTTCATCTCTAATTACCCCCCTTACACTGGGCTGTCTAGCTGTTAAATTAGCTATCTGTCATGAACATATCCAAGTATAGTCACTCATGGTCCTTGTGCTATCCTTGGTTCTTCCTTTGTGGGACAAAAATTCTGCCTTGAATGAGTAGATATCTGTGTTTCAGACAGGGTAATTTCTTTTTCATCGTACTGTTTTGTGTTGGTGATGGCTGGGCACACAGAGCTGGGTGCTGAGGTTGTGGGTGCTACTCCTGCAGTATTGCAAAGGTTCAGAGGGAGAAAAGAGAAGGATTTTACAGTGCTTCCCAGGGATGCTTTGAATATTGTTTTAATCTCTCCTGGAAATTCATGCTGCAGCTGGAAACTCTCTGCGAAAGGTCCTTTTAGATAAGGTATGCTTATACAATGCTATAACATGTAGCTCCACAAATACTAATCTAATTGAAAGTCTATCCACAGAAGACAAACACCTATGACTGAACTGGACATCAAGGCAGACACCATACTAACCCTCTTTCTAGTCTATGTAATAGTGCCTAGCTGGCACAGTATCTCCTGTACATGGGCATTTTCATGCCCTGGAGACTCTTTGGGGTTTGCTGTGGGTGATCCTTGCTCTCTTTCTCCTACTAGGTCCATGGGAAATGCATGTGCAAGCACAACACAGCAGGGTCCCACTGCCAGCACTGTGCCCCGCTCTACAACGACCAGCCTTGGCAGGCTGCCGATGGCAAGACCGGAGCCCCCAAAGAGTGTCAGTGTAAGTAGCAACCAGGAACAGTGTCTCCAGAGACTCTGTCAGAGCAAAACACTTTGTCCTTGTGCACCTTTCATCTGTTTCCAAGAAGCAGTGAATACTGGGGTGTTAGGCAGGTGCTTGCAAAGCAGCTCAGCAAGTGAAGAGCCTATACCTGGCTCCTTCCTGGCAACCACCACATGTTTGTCTGTTGAGGACAGCCCTCTTTGCACAGGCCCTTACTTGGAAATTGTCACAGAACCCTGTTGTCTGTTCATTTGGCCCTTCTATGGGACCCAAGCAGATCTCCCTGAGATATGGTCTTCTGCTGGGGGCAGACTGCAGCCTGTTGGGGTGCCTTGGAGGCAATGAGGGGCCAACATTGTCCTCTCCATGGGCACCACTGACACACACATTTGTGGGCAGTATGGCCTTCTGCTCCTGAACATGGGCTCTGCTCACCTCCCAGGTGCTGGAGGTAGGAAGAGCCATGGGCTCTGGAGAGGTTTGAAGATTACTTCTGTGGTGCCAGGGAGGGATGTTCAGGGTGAGCGTGGGCTGCAGGGAACCACAGAGATCACAGGGTGATCTGCTTCAGTAACAGCAGCAGTCTAGCCAGAAGGGCACTGAGGATTGATCACACCACCCCAGGAAGGTTTGCCAGCATGCTGAACACCATCCTGACATGACTATGATGCTATCGACACTTCAGCTAGCATCAGCCTGTCTATGTGGGCTGCAGTCACACTCATCCTGACAGAGCATCCTGACAGAGCATCCTGACATCTCTCTCATGACTGATGCTGTGCAGGGCACTGCTGATTTCTAAAGCAGAGAGGGAAGGATCCTGCCCCAGCAGAACTAGGGAATGTGGAAGGTCTTCCTGTGCCAGCCTGCCCACATTGCTGTCCTTGTACAGGGAAATCCATACTGGAAATAAAAATGTTTAATTATTATAATCCTCTAGAGTTTGAGAAGCATGGATGAAAATACGATGATGCTTCATGCATCTGAACAAATAACAGGTTCGTAGGGCAGGTCTCCCATTCCAAAGCATGGCTTGAGTTTTTGTGTCTCTTTTCTATAAATCAACATCCTTCACTGCCTTAATGAGTCTTTCTATTCCCTCTGGTTTTGTCTCAGCATGCAAGTGTAATGGGCATGCTGACACTTGTCATTTTGACATGGATGCCTGGCTGGCATCAGGCAATCGCAGCGGTGGCATCTGTGACAACTGTCAGCACAACACAGAAGGGCAGCACTGCCAGCGCTGCAAGCCGGGCTTCTACCGGGACCTCAGGAAGCCCTTCTCTGCCCCGGATGCCTGCAAACGTAAGTCAGCAACCTTTTACTAGTAAAATGCTTCTCAAGTGGTAGGGTGTCAAAGGAAAGGTGAAATCTTTGTGACCCTCCTTGGAACAAACTTCTTGCTTTGATGAAGGACAAGGAGCTCTTTGATTCCTTTTTTGATGCTGTTTGCAAAAACTAATGGTGCAGTTTGCAAAGCGAAAGCCTGCAGATGCTGTTGACAAATCTATCCTGAGGATCACTGTAACTTGGGGGCAGGGTAGAAGACATGACTCATTGGCTTTCTCCTGCTATTTTTGGAAGGCAAAAGATGCATCAGGTTTGCATGTTCTCCTTGTTTGGCTATTGCCACAACCTCAGAAGTGGGGTGCCTTGGCCAACAGGGATGCAGCTGATAAATAGCATCGCCCACCAGTGCGTGTTCACAGCAGCAGCAGGTGGGTATGGAGGAAGAGATGGGAACACAAGTTAAGTGATATTTCAGAAGGTGTGACACCAAGGAGGCCAGGCCAAAGGCAATGACTTGGCCATATGTGAAATTAAATATTTCCCAAGCAATAGCAGTAATCCAAAAACCACATTCCTTAGAGACCACTGTGAGGATGGTGACTCACTGTGGGGGACTCCGGATCCCCAAACAGCACTGAGCACATTACACTGGTCAGCTAAATATAGGGTGCAGGCATGCTCTCTGCTCTGCGTCTACAGCCACCCACCGGCTTCACCAGATTTCTCCTCACTGATCCAAATCTGCAGGAGGACCTTCATGGGTGGCAGAAAAACATCCAACATTTGAGGGGACACTGAGCAGGTCTCACTCCTCCAAAGGAGAAGTACATGCATTTAAAGGAAGATAAGCCCTTTAGGGGAGGGGGGGGGGAGCTGCACCCTAGGTGGAGAGGGGGTGTGTTCTTTCATTTTTGTCTGCAGGCACATCATCCTTGTGAGGAAGTCCTCCTTCTCTTCACCTTTCACTTTTTGCAAGGAGGAGTAGCAACAGCTGAACTGCCCATTTTACAACCCTAATTCTCTTTATGAAAACAGGATTGACCACAGTTCTCCATTTCTTGTGTAAATAATTATTTCACTGCTGTAGCATGTATACAAATTCGGTTTTTAAACAGTGAAGTTAATGACTTTTTAAGATTCCTTTACCTATTTGTGTACATCAAGGTTCAAAGTCTCCTCCTCTGAGACATCAGATACTTTCCCTCTGTAATTACTGCTAGAACTTGGGCAGCAAACTTTTGTTTTGGAGCCTCACTAGTAAAAAAAGAGGTTTAAATTTTACACTCAAAGTAGGGGCTTGAGGGTTTTTTTCTGACTCATGGACTCAGACTTGCTGATTAAAAAAAGCATTGGATTAATTGACTCCTAGTAGATAACACAGGACAAAAGACTGAAATAAATTCTGTTTGAGACCTTCAAGCTCCAAAATGTGTGCTTACTGGGATTGTGCTGCCTTTGCTAGGATTGTAATTCCTGATGCTATTTACACGCCAGCTCCCATCAGGGAAGAGCACACACTTCCGAGGCCATTGAAGCCAAGTCAAGCTTTGGCACTGATTTGAGTACAGTTACAGTCTTCTGGATACCTCAAAATAATGCCCTTCACCTTGGAGGTGGTAGAAGTAGCCACCATCTCCTGTGACATCTCATACATTCCACCAAGGAGATGTAGTTTCACAAGGGACCCATTGTATGGTTTTTTTGGTGCCAAAATGCCCAGTCTAAATCCTGTGGATGTTTGGGGGGTCAAATGGCACCTCCTGGGCTGGCCAGCATGGAGTCTCCAGATGGAAACAGATCTCAGAACATCACTACAAAATAGCCGTGGCTCTAAGTGAAGGCTGCCAACAGTATGCATGTGCCTGTGTGCAAGTTAGTGCTAATGAAGTCAGGCATTACATTACATCACATCATTTACTATAAGTTAGTCAAATCCCAAAAGACTCCATTAAAAAGATTCTCCCAGACCTTCTGGGTGGGATGAGTATGTGGAGATGAGATGATTAATGGGTATTTTTGTTGCTATATGCTGATGCTCAGTCATCTCAGCTTTCCACATTCATCTCTAAATCACCAGCTTGGGCATTTCACTTTCCACATTAAAAAAAAAAAAAACAAAAAAAAAAAACAAAAA
>JANHGN010010981.1:0-23003 GCA_024605025.1 Megaceryle maxima
CCCTACACGCCGCCCTTCCCATTTTTTTTTTTTTTACTTTTTTTTTTTTTTTTTTTTTTTTTGCTTAAGACAATTTGTATGGTGTAGAGAAAATTTACAACTAGGGCCTACTAAAGAAGTGAGCAGGCCCAGACTTCAGGCAATCAAATGTTGTCAACCAACACAAGCAATACAAATAGTATTATGACAGAATATTCTTACATTGTCCTAAAATCTTCCACTTTGAAATCACCAGATTCACTTAAAGAATATAAATATCTGTGGTAATTAAACCAGCATCACATGGTTTCTGGAGCTCCCTGATGTCAGCTACTGCGCAAATGATACAAAATGAGATGAACTACTTCATGAGAAAAAAAATTTATCAGTCTACTTACTATAGGAGGGAAGTAAGATGGATAGTTGAATAGAAGGGAAAATACATGAGAAAATACATAATGTATACATAGAAAAATTCCTACAGCTGGATGTGATGGTGGTCACGAGAGATGCTGGTCATATGCCAACCGTCCATTCCCTTACACTAAAGGTGCAATAAAAACATTGTCATCAAACAGCTTAATATTCCTTAAAACTGGCAATACCTTTGAAAACTCTTCAGCACAGAGAGCTTATTCAGGATTACTGGCATCACCTCTTGATACATGGAGCAGGTCACTTGATTTCCTGAATATTATGTTTAAATTTTATTTATTTAAAGTTAAGCCATACTTTTTAACATTTATTTCATCTTAGTGTTCAGCTGTTCTCCTCTCTCTGGCACATCTTGTCACTGAGAAGAAGCAAGGAGGCTTTAAAGAGCACCTTTCTTTAGTCATTCTTGATAACAGTAGGAAATCAGCTGGTTCACACAAAGCACTTGGCTTTGGGAATCTATGCAATCTGTGGCCTCATAAAAACGTCTCCTGCTCCTTGCTAGACAAGTCCCAGTTAACAGCAAGGATCTACCAATCTTATGTGGTTTTTTGTCAAAGGCCACATTATTAGACACTTACAGACTAGCAGCACAGCCTTTGTTCTCTTGTCAGCCATGTGGTAGGTACTAAAGATTTTAGTGTGGCAAAAGGGGCCACAGAAAGAGAAAGAAGCAGTGTTGTTTCAAGGCAGCTGTTGACTGACTAGCAGGACCTCCTGGAAATCATTTTATCTAGAACACATTGCCATCCTGTCTCAGGCACCAGAAAAAAGTGTATTTAAGAGGTATGTACCTGTACTTGTGTTTGGCTCTTGGGTCTTACTATCAGCATATCTATAGAAGCATAAAATACAGTCAGACCTGTAGAAAACCTGTATGTGAAAGTCATGCTGTGTGCCACTGAGGCTGTATTGCTGTCAGGATTAGAATTAACTTGTTAGTGTTATGCCAACTACAGCCACTCATGGAGCAAACACAAATTTACAGCTTCCTCCCTAGATTTGCCTGGTACTAATATCCTGTGCTACAGCTCATCTTGCATGAGGGAACTCTACAGCTAATCAGCTCTACTCACCAGCTTGGGTCCTATGAGGTGGTCTCTGTGTGTGATGTACACACAGGAAACCCTATAATAAATTACAGGTCATAAAGACTGACCTTTTAAAAATCTGTAGATATCCTGAAGTTGAGGTATGGTATCCTTCTGATAGCCACAGTGTTTCTCCAGCTGCTGGAAAGCATCCAGGTACTGTGTACAGGCATGAGTTGGGTAAAGGCTACTCAGCTTCGTGTAGACTTCTCTCCTGAAAAGCAAAAGCCGTATAGCATGACCCACCTCAATAAAGCAGCACTTATCTGCCCCATCTACAGGTCCCCAAAGAGACATAAACCCCAAGCATAGACAACTGTCTAAAAATCTGAACTCAGGACACCTGATGCTTGGAAGCTGATGCCTGTGTGGATGTAACAAAGCATAAGGGGTTTTGTTTCACTTTTCCTTTAGAAGGTGGATTCTGTTCAGCAGATCTGTTTTATCCCTTCCTACTTTAATGTAACAGGACTCAGAAGTGATGAAGTGTTTCAGAAGTTATTCAGAAGTGTTTCTTGCTTAGGTATAAGGGTGTTGGCAGTATGAGGAAAACCCGGGGAGAAAGCTTAGGCTGTGGCCCTCTCTATGTTGTACAGTTTAAGGATGGAATGAATAAGGTATTCCCTTCCTCTCTATGCTGGGGTACAACTCGAAATGCCAGTCCCTCCACCTCCATGCTGAAGCATAGCCTATATTTGACTCTTACAAACATCCTCCTTAAAAAACCCCACATTTTCTAATATTGAAGAGTAGCATCTGGACAAGCAAAGAGGTTTATGCTTTTGCAGTTCAAAATGCCTGGCATGGACTGTGTCTTTGAAAGACATGCCAACTTCTTCAAAAATTTATCCCATTGTAAAAAAAAAAAAAAAAAAAAGAGACTGGCTGAAAAAAAAAATATATAACCAGATTTGGGCACAGGCTTCAAGCTTCTCCCAAATGTGATGGTGCTTGAGTCTAAAGCTGTGGAATATATTTAAATATATTTAGCTGTTGTAAAGTAAACAAGTTGTAATAGGATGGCAAAGAACCTTATAGAAATGGTTATTTTTGTTCAGACATGACCCGAGGGTGTTAACAATTTTATAAACATTGTTTTATGAAAATTGAGATCATTCTTGGAAATGCTTGCTATGGAAAAATGACCTTTTGTTGGGTTTGTATTGTATTTTTTTTTGTGATGCTATTGTTGCTATGGAGGTGATAGCCAGTCCCTAGTAATGGCTCTTTTCATTTGTTCGAATGTCTTAGACAGTGTGAAAGTAATGAACGAGAATGAGGAGGGGGAGGAAAATATTAGGAGGAAAAAAAAAAAAACCAGAGTAAAACAGTGGCTTCTGCCACTATTGCAAAAGCCACAAGAGACTGGGCCATGTGCATAGAAGAATTAGGAAAACATGAGGAGGACTAGAGTTCAAGCATTGCTCTGGATTATTTCCCCATAGAGTACTACTGACTTCAGGAGATTGCATAGTGTCTGAACCAGTACACAGTTGGTCAGCAGACTAGAGTCTAGAGAGAGCAGGTTTGCTTACAATTCTCCATATACAGTCTTTTTTATCAAAGTGTCATTCTACTTTGTGTCTAAACACTGACTACCACAGAAATGTAGGCAGTCGTAGAAACTAGTGATGAATTATCCAAAGCTAAGTGTTCCTCCTCTCTAAATACCTCTAATGCAATCATCTAAGTTCCCTCCAAAGTTAAGATAGTAGCAGACATTTCCAAGCAACAATTTAGCTTGCCCTAAAATAATGTGCCAAATAGGTGTTATGCTATCACTTGGACGACCATTAAGATGGTACTTCATGGTACTTCAGTCTACAGATAGAAAAACTGCTGAAAGCACAGTCTATGAAATACTCTGGAAAGAAACCTCATAAAAAAAAAGGATGGAGCCAGGCACTTGAAATACTTTAAAGCCAGTGGCCTTATTTTACATAAATTTCCTTATTCTTTTAGGAAAAAAAAAAAAAAAAAAGAAAAAAAGTTGCATTATTTATTAATAATTATTTATTATGTAGAGGTGACAGGTGCATCTTCATAATTTTGTCCTGGATTTTTAGTTTTTCTTATATAGTTTTTACCCATAACGTATCTTTTATGACAGCTTAGTTTCAGAGCCTTCCAAAATGCTTACTTGAAAACTTCAGATCATCTGTACCCTCTGTTTTCTCAAAGTCATATTTCTTCACTTGATTAGTTTTCATTTTTATAACCATGTTGCTACAAACTGAAGGCATCCATCAACTCTTCAGAGGGAACACCAAGGGAATTTCGTCTGTGCTACAAATTTCCCATTCAATTGTACAGTGCTCAGTTAAGTTGTGCTGTAATGCAGCTGACCTCAGGGCACAGTGCCTGGGGGCCATGATAAACACTGGGAAGTCTAATTTTGGAAACAGCTTTGCATTACAAGACAACCTTGATTGCTGAAGCTGGCTGTTTGGGGAAATGGACAGATACTCCTTTAAAGATCTGTTGCACAGTGGGACTAATTCTAGGTGGAGAAGGGCTGAATGATGGAGGAATGAGGTGGAATGATGGAGGTTGGCAATAAAAGAGAAAAACAGGAAAGAACGCAAAATTAAATTTTCTTAAACATGACATTCCCACACATCATCCTATGCCAAGATTGTTGGCTGGTGGTAGTAATCATGACCATGACATGGCCCGTCAATCTCTGACAATTGAAAGATGCGATAAAAACCTATTTGAGTTTAATAAAAATGTGAACACTTGGATGAGTAGGATGTAAGGTTTCTATGTGACCGTGGGCAGCAGCTCACAAGCTTTCTATGACACAGCAGACTTTACTTAAAATAAAATAATCACTGAAAAGATAGGATGCCCCTGTGGTTGAGGTTCTAGCATGAGATATTTAGTGTATGGATTTAATTCCTGCTATTGACATAAACTTTGTGTTTAACTTTGCACAAATCACTTAAGGTTGACCCTTTTCAGTTCCACAGTTATAAAATGTGGTCATCATTTTTCCTTTTTCCCACCTTTATGTTGTCTTTCTATTTAAATTGTAAACTTTTCTGAAAAAAGACTCTCTCTTATTAAGCACACGTATGGCAACTTTCACAGTCCAGGGACTCCTCTTAATTGGGACATTTGGACATATTTATATCTGTATTATCATACAAATGTGTAATTATTGCTGCTTACTGAGGTTTGTGAAAGCTAGTGGGAGAATATGGAAACAGAAGTATATGAAATAAGAACTCTGCTTTCTTTCAAATTGGCATGCCACATATTTCACATAAAGTCTGCAAACATACTTTGAATGACTTTGTTTTCTTTGTTTGCAGTTCTGGTTTTGGGGGTATTTTTGAGTGGCAAATCTTCAGGAGAAACAAAACCCCAGCAAAGAAATGCTGCACCCATGTAAAAGTAACTTGTCGTCATTGCATATGACATCAAAGGCTTTTTTACAGTATAAATAATGTATCCTGGAAGTGCATTCCAAAATTTCCTTTACCTTCCCTTACTATGAATACTTGCAGGAAAACAAGGAAGGCTGATCTGGCCTATGAACTTTGGATTAACCACATCATATAAGCATGCATCCATCCTGTGAGTATTTTCTCCTGATAATAGCTTTGAAAAGGTGATATCTTTGTTAGCACCATAGCTATGATTAATTGGAAGTCAGTTAGAAGTTGTTATGCTATAGCCTCCAGGTGTTTTCTGGCTTCTGATATCCTGATGGGATTTGCACGCAGGGAGATGGTGAGGAAAATGCATTTTGTTCTAGAAAAGAAATAGTGAAGACCAGCCCTGAAAATGGCTTTCTGCAAAACAAATAACCAAAAGTTGACACATAAATAGGGAGTAAAATTTGAGATAGATAAATATGGTTTTAAAATATTGTAACTGTCTCACATCATCAGGCTTTCCTGGGGCTGCAGTGAAATGTCCCAGGAGATGAAGCATATGTAACAAACTCACCAAGTTGATGTCTCTTGCACTGTGTACTCAATGTGAGGCAATGGGTCTCCTCTGTGATGAAGAGAGAACATAATCCATGTGTCTAAAGCAGGTTTCAAGTTCAGTTTCCAAGTATTATTTTCTTTGCCTGCACCATGAGTGTTTGTTGTAGTGATGACAGAAATGGCAAAACAGTACATAATTAACAACTCTTCATCTTGGTAGGCTCTAATATCTGCATTTTATCCTCTGTTCCAGTGTGGGGAGGAAACAGAGGGATATAGTAAGAAAGGGAGCCATGTTCTGCTTTACAGAAGTAAAATGAGGTCTTCAGGACTGCCTTTACCTCTGCTGAAGGCAATCTAGCAACCAAAACACAGTGTGTGCCTGGAGGGTCCATCCCTGGAGGGCACAATAAACACAGTTTTGTTGCAGAGAACCATTCATAAACTGTTCAGCAAAGAGCTGCCCAGGCATACACAGTGTGGTTATCACTAACTTCTCTGATGGGTGGTCTTCTCATCCTCACTGTTGCTTCTACAGTAGCTCTAAGTCAGTTCAGTATGTGCTTTTGTGCTGTGCCAGCTGTTATATGTGGTGGCATTGAGAAAACTGTACTCAGAAGTCTGTCAAGATTTGGGACATTTCACTGCTTCTTGGACACTATGAGTTCTACCCATACATCTGGTTGACTATCAGACAGTAGTGTCTGGTGAAGTTTTACAAATAAATGCAGAAATATTTACAATCACTCACACAAGTCCTGAGAGATTTTTAGGTAGCTAATGCACAGGACTAGAGATGTTTTATCAAACAAATAACAAAAATAGTAAATCACACTTCTTTGCCAAAAATGTATTCCTAAATATTGTTCCTTGAAAAAGAATTAGCCTCAGCTCAGGAGCTAGTCCTAAAAGGAGCTGCAAAATTTAAATGAAAGAGTCATACTGAGAAATCACCTCTGCTAAGACAAAATGCAGCACTGAAAGAGGTGTGAAGGAAATACTAAGATTTTTATCTTATGGTGTATTTGCTTTGTTGTGGGAAAAGTTTATTTGGTATGGAGTGAAAGCTGCTGTGCCTGAATTCTGCCTTCTAAAAGATAGCCACATTGATACATTGACAAAAGATTAAGTCTCTGGTATTTCTTGCTCAAAAAGATGTCTGAAAGCACATGTGGACCTCTGAAGTGTCTCTTCAGTAGTCTTTTACTTACGCTCTGTAATTAAAGGCAAGGTTAGCAAAGAATGCCCTCCATTTCTTATACTCCAGGTCAACATATCCCTGAGTTAGAAAATATTTTGAAAAAGTTTTACATTAAGAGAGATGTGTGGTCATAAGTAAATTTGCTAACAGAATCATTCAGAAAACAGGCCTCAAGTAAGTTGTTTTCTGTGAGGCAATGAATCTTGAGCCTTACGAACAACATAAACCAAAGTCTACAATCAGTTACATCAGTGACATTTTGTGACCAGAAATGAAAGTAACATGGCTTGGTATGCAGGTTTTGGAATTGTTTGTAAACACCACATAACAGACCATTACACTTACAGTCAAATTTAAATGCAAATCACATTAAAAATGGAATTGAAATATGGGTTTCACTCCTGCTGGAGAGCAGCTGTATCTCTGAATAATTTCTTTTCTGTGCTAAGCACAAAGGTTGCAATATAGGGCTGCAATGGATGTGATGGTATGAAGCTTAGTGCCACCTTGCCAGAGAAAGTGCATTGTGCCTGCACAATACCCTGTGCTTTAGGTGAAGAAGGGGTCCTCACTGGCTAGAAATAACTGGAACAACCACTGAATCTGTAGAAAGTACAGGCTTTCAGCTCAAGCCCCCTTTGCCCATTTCTTACCATGTTATGATAAAGATATATTGTGTTATCTGTTTAAAGTGGCAGTTTAGTTATTAAATACGAGAGTATTCTTTTTTTGCTCCCTCAGTGTTTACTAGAAGTTGAGTTTCAAGCAGGCTTCTTCAGCTATTAAACAGGAATAGAGATGTAGAATCAAATTCCTTTGAATTTTACATCATTCGTAATAGGAATAAAAGCTGAAATCTGGCACTGTTACTAATATAACTCATAAAGTAGGGTTGATCAGCATCACCATACAAATATTTATTATTCTAAAATATTCAGAATTTACTGGAACCACTTTGCATACTACAAGCCAAATTTCTCCCTTAGGTTTATTCGCATAATTTTCAGTGTAGCAATAATAACAATAATACTGCAGTTAATGAGTATTTTGTGCGTGAATCTTTGGAAAGAACTGGATCCTAAGACCATGTTTATTTTTGTCATGTGTTATGGATAATAAGTTCATTCAGATGCCACCCTTGCTTGTCAGTAGCTGTAACAAGTCCATGCAAAACATGTGGAAAAGCCATCAGGCCAGACTAGCATTGGTGCTGTGACCTCTCAGCTTTGTCCTTGCTGTTGCAGCAGGACCCTACCTGGAGTACTGCTACAGCCAGTGTCAGGGTGCCCCAGAAACTGTCAAAGTGTCACTGGTTTGCTTTTCTGGCCATTACAGAAAGAATAAAGAGCAAAGTGCAGCTGTTGAGCTAGACAGCCCAAATTGCCTATGGGGTAGTAAATGTATATGCAAATTCTCTGCTGAGGCACCTGTATATCAGTCTATTTGGTACATTCCAACCTGTCTATATTTAAGCTATGCTTTGCAGCACACTAAATGAGCCCACATTGTGCTCCCTTCTGCCAGAAAAAAAAAAAAAAAAAAAAAAAAAAATCTTTTTAGTGCCTGAGCTGACTTGTTTCAAGCCAATTTAGGTATTTCTACATTGCACTGAATTCTGCAGTGTAGATTTATCCCCACTCAATACTTTGGTAATTCTGCACAATTGGTGCTTTCTCTCATCCTCTTCAGTGTTCTTATCTCCTACTTGGCAAAGGAGGAGGAGGATTTAGTCCAATTCAAAGAATTCACAATGCACATTCATTTATCTCATGAGAAACAGCCTCGGAGCTAGCTCAGGAAGATGACAAATACTTGGATTGTTTCTATTAGAAAGATGCAAAGAATAGTGAAAGACATCCAGATTAAGGAGGATACTACAATCTCCTAGAGCATTATAACTTGTTGATTCTCAAAAATAGAATCATTCAGGTTGGAAAAAAACCTTGGGATCATCAAGTCCAACCATTAACCCTACTCTACAAAGTTCACCCCTAAACCATGTCCCTCAACACCACATCTGAATGACCCTTAAACACATCCAGGGCTGGTGACTCAACCACCTCCCTGGGCAGCCTATTCCAGCATCTGACTACTCTTTCTGTGAAAAACTTTTCCCTAATGTCCAGTCTAAACCTACCCTGTTGCAGCTTGAATCCATTCCCTCTTGTTCTACCATTAATTAATTACTTGTGAGGAGAGACCAGCACCAACCTCTCTACAATGTCCTTTCAGGTAGTTGTAGAGAATGATGAGGTCTCCCCTTATCCTCCTCTTCCACAAACTAAACAGACCAAGCTCCTTCAATCGCTCTTAATAAGATTTATTCTCCGTGCCCTTCACCAGCTTCATTGCCTTTCTCTGCATTCACTTCATCACCTCAATATCTCTCTTGTATTGGGGTGCCCAAAACTGGACTCAAGGTGTGGTCTCACCAGTGCTGAGTACAGGGTAACAATCACCTCCCTGCTCCTGCTACTCACACTAACACCAGCCAGGATGCCATTTGCTTTCCTGGCCACCTGGGCACACTGCTGGCTCATATTCAGCTGGTTGTCAATTAGAACCCCGGGGTCCTTTTCTACCAGACAGCTTTCCAGCCACACTTCCTCAAGCCTGTAGCATTATATGGGGTTGTTGTGGCCCAAGTGCAGGACCTGGCACTTGGCCTTGTTGAAGCTCATACCATTAACATTGGCCCATCTATCCAATCTATCCAAGTCTCTCTGTAGAGCCTCCCTATCCTCATGCAGGTCAACACTCTCACTTAACCTAGTGTCATCTGCGAACTTACCGATGATACAATCTATGTTCTTATCAAGATCATCAATCAAGATGTTAAACAGAAATGGTCCCAACACTGAGCCCTGAGGAACACCACTTGTGACTGCCCGGCAGCTGGATTTAACTCCATTGACGACCAAGAAGATAGACTTGGAAAGTTTTTTTGTACCACATAGAACTATATATAACTAATTACATTTATTACATGAAAGGGTCTAAATAGAATTCAGACATTTAGAAAAGGGAATGACAAAATCTTGCAGATTCTATTGACATCCATTTAAATCTTCCTTGAATTTTGTCAGTGCAAATTCTGTGCTTTTTTTTTCTTTTTCATATGTCACTTCTATGCGATGTTTGGCAGAACACAACAATTATGACCTACCTTGTCAATCAGCAAATGAGCCTTTGGAGTCCCTTTTTTTGTCTGTACTTAACTGATACCTCATCTGTACTAAAGTTGGAAAACTTAGACGAGAAATGAGTGTGTGTTTATCCCCAGTACTTTGCCTTACTATTATCATCACTGCAGCAGTACTCAGCACTGCATTTTCCCTCTTCCTTCTCTTAGAGTTTATGCTTATGGTGAAGCTAGAAGTACACACACAAAACTGTTATGAGTCAAGCCCCTTTTGCTGCTCACTCATAACAAAGACCTACCTCCTGAATCCAAGGGAATACCTGTAACAAATATTCTAACAATAATCTTCAGAGTATTATCCATATACTGCCAAAATCCTGGCTCTAAAGACCCTGGGAAAAGTCAGATGTAAACTAGATTTATAATCTTACCAACTTGCTTCCTATTTGAACTTTAGATGCTGATTATACACTGAATCAGTAAACATTTTGAGTTTCACCAGTCACATTTAAATCTCAGTTCAGGTATTATATCTATTATATCATTGCTGCCATGTATTTATTTTCTATCTAGATGATTTTTGCAAGCTTAAGCTTCTCTGAGGGATCTGAGATCTGGTACCAGTACATACCATTGCAGCTGCACAACCTCCAGGCAAGCTTTTTAAGTGCCTGGGGAAATGCCTGGTGCTGTTACTCCAGATCTGGCAGTGGGCCTGTTCTCTACAAGAAGCTCATCCCCCTTGTTCTCCCAGCCTGCCCAGTACCTGCAGACTTTCTGCTGACACTCATTCCCTCTTGCACTCTGGAAGCTTCTTACAGCTTACTGCATTTATCTCTTTACAGTAAAGGAGCAATCTACCTCCAGATAGTCCATCTAGACCCAGACAGGAATATCCAGGACACCATAAACAGAGAGGTGCTACTTCTTTTAACAAAGCCAATGCAATACACTACAAGTAAATGAAACATTCAGACCCTTTGCTACATGATCACACTTCCATCAAATGTCAATGTATTTGCCTCAAATTCTGTTCTCTACACATCTCTTAGCTCTCAGCATACAATCTTCCTGTCACTGAGGAATTTCCAGCTTCATCTTGTTTTGCTGCTCTAGCCTTATCATCTCCCTTTTTGCTGGAACATTCATCTCATCTCAGTTCCACTAGCTATAATGAAGTGTTTCTCTCCACACCAATGAGAATGGTCCCAATTCAGGGAAAACAGTCATGCAGTGTAGTAAAATAAATACACATTCACCTGCTTTCCAAACAAATTAAATTATTATTATGAATCTAAAGCTAAAAAAAAAAAAAAAAAAAAAGCTATTCCAAAAAAGAAACAGAACAGAACTAATAGGTACATTTCTTACCTTTGTCTTCTCTGATAGCTTTTACATCCTCTGCTACTCTCTTGAAGGAGATCATAAGGATATTAACATCAACACTGTGAACTTCACAATCAACATAAATCATCAGCAGAGTTCTTGGGCTTTTTGGATCATCTGTTTTCAAAGTGATGGATCTGAGCTTCAAACATCTGCAAGAGCCAGAGGTTCATATGATACAGCTTATCCAAAGACTGAAAATCCAGGTAAGCCTAGATATGCTTCTACAATATCTTTAAAAGGTGATTAAAAGAGGTATTAACAATAAGTGCATGTTAAGCAAAAAGCTTAATAATACCCAGTTTAGAAGGAGCTAAAATACAGGCAGAGCTAAAGTTTAAACTGTAGAATTAGGTAAAGAGAGATGGAGATGAAAGATGAGATACTGTTGACAGTAGCATTTCATCTGTGCAGAAATAACAAATGAGTGGCTAGGTGACTCCTAAAACCCTGGCAGAATGAAAGCAGGTCTGTTGATGTAAAATAACACCATAATCATTAAATAATTGCAAATGATTAAAAATAAGTAACAAATACAATACTTTTCTTTTGAGTTATTAATTTCCACAGATGAGAGTGAGCACCTGGTGGGGATGCTTCAAATGCCCAGAATATAGGCCTGTATGTTTTACAGTTCTTGTATTCTCTGTATCTCATGCCAAATATTCAGAGAATGTTCACTGGCTTCTAACATCCTCTGAGTGCTTGAAATGCTGACCAGTTTTTCAGTCATGACTGGTCATCACAACTGTTAGAAAGAAGTAGACTGAGATATGCTCTAAACAGCCCCGACATAAAAAGGCGATTCTTCTAAATTACTCCGTCCATCTGTTCCCTCCCTTTAGAGCACTCTCCTTATTCACCTGGAGAGGCCAGCCAACGTCTCTGAGCAGCTGTAGCAAAACAGGGACAATGAGAAAGGCAAATGGCAAGTGGAGGCATAAGTCATGCAGGGAGCAGGAGAAGGGAGTGATATGGGGAGATGCAGAGTTGGGGGAGAGGTGAAGGCAATAGGGACAGATGAGATGTCTCAGTGGATGAAGGGAATGGTGAGGTTTGTACCTCAAAGACTTTGGCTGCCTTAGAGAGCTCAGTCTTCCTCACATTGCAGAGGGTGAGGGTCAGGATGAGAGTGGCTCTTCTGTCCTCCTCATTGGAGTCCAGGCTGCCTCGCCTGTTCAGTGACTCCATTCCATGCACCTCCTCCTTGCTGGCCTCTTCCTTTTGGCCTGAGATCCCCACCAAGTCAGTCTTCATTGAGAGACGGGCGAATGGATTGCAATTACCAGCTGTTGAGCGTAAACTGCCTGAGGATGTGAGTACTTCTCCCACAGAAATGGTCAGGGGATGTGGTGGGGCTGAAGATGCTGCTCATGCATGTGGATGGTGATATCAGAGCTGCCAGACAGCAGAAAAGCAAGCTGTTTCTTACTGTGTTAGGTGTAGGGACATTTATGTTGGCCATACCAGACACATCAAGGGAAAACGCCTGCGTAGGATATGCGTGAGAACCTAAGATAACCCTCTTCCTCTGGGTAACTGCAAAGCATGGCCCTCCTGCTCTGTTTGAAGGTGTCTGCAAGCTGTTCAGCCCTGGAGATGGGCTCCTTTGTGGAGAGACAATTGGCCTGAGCCCCATTTACATCTCCCATTCTGGACTGCTGTGCACAATGTCAAAGCTTGCCCTTCCTCCCCACCCTCTCTTAACTCACTGGGGCCTTCTCTTCATTGACCTTGCCCCCAGGGAAGCAAAGGAGCTCTTCCTTCATATCCTAGCCCAATCCAATTGATGTTCCCTCTGCACAGGCACAACTGTGGAAATGCCAGAGAGACCTGAACTGGAGTATTTTCTACTTCTGAGCTTTTCCTGCCCACAGGATCTGACCTGTTCTGCCTTAGCCCTTCAGGAGTTGAGTGTTCTCTCCAGGCTAAGTGCCTCCATTGGAACTTGTTTCTGTCATGATTTTATCTCCAGTAAGGTAGACTCTCAAAAAGGCCAGGGTCATATATTTCTCAGAGCTGGCAGGGCAAGTTCAGGAGAGATTCAGCTCTGCTCTTGCCATCCTTTGACAAACATGTTTCTGAGCATGAGCACCTGTGCCTTCATATTCCAAGTTACATTGTGCTAGAAGATCTGTGAAAGTTATCTTGCAGGCTCACAGAGAAGACCAGTTCTCTGTCCTCCCTGTGTGGATGGAGCCATTTCTGGTGTGCCCCTTAGCTGATCCTGGGTGGGTCACACACTCCAGTACTATACTGCTCTTGCTTTCTCCCCGGCCAGGGAAGATAAAGACAGTGCAACCCCATTTTGTTTTCCAGAGACCAGAGAATGGGATGACTTGGAATGTAGGGAACACTGGAGACAAATTCCTGTCAGGTGCAGCAGACATGGCACTCCAGTAGCCACTGAACATCCCCAGGTGCCCCTGAAAAATAGATTTGCTGCTCTGGGTGAACCAGATATCAAGGAGGATGATGTTCTGCAAGGGAAACCAAAGAACGGCAGCTATGACAGCTTGCCTAATTTGCATGATTCACAGAAGCTAAGACAGAGCAAGACTAAGATCAAAACATCTGCAGTTAAGAAAAAAAAAGGTGGGTCCTTGTCATTTGGGACTCACTTCTGCAGGGTGTAGAAGGTCCTATATGCAGACCTGATCCACTCCTTAGGGAAGTATGTTGCCTTCCTGAGGCCAGGATCAAGGACATAGTGAGAAAACTTCCTACCCTAGTCCATCCCTCTGACTACTACCTGGTAATGATTTTCCAAGTAGGCAATGATGAAATCCCAACAAGAAACCTGAAAGCAATGAAGACTTCAGGGCCCTAGGATGAATGGTGAAGGGACTGGGAGAGTAAGTAGTATTTGCCTCTATCACATCATTAGCTATGTTTGATGGGGGCATGAACAGGAAAAGCCAGCAGATTAATGCCTGGCTACATGACTGGTGTCACTGGCAGGATTTTGGGTTCTTTGACCATGGGCTACTTTATGTCCTGGTTTGAGTGAGAACAGAACTAATTCTGTTCTATTACTGATGCAAGCCAGGATCCTGCTGGCCTTCTTGGCCACCTGGGCACACTGCTGACACATATTAAGCCAGCTTTCCACCATCAACCCCAGGTCCTTTTCTGCCTTTTCTAATCGCTAAGTCTCTCCCTTATTCCCTTTCTCTTCCCCTTTGGGGAGGGAAGGGGTTTAACAAAAAGTGTCTGTTATTGGTCTAAGGGGCTGCCCTGACCCTAAACCGTGGCACTTTGTAAGACCCCAGGCCTGCTGACTACAGATAGAAAATGCTTGTCTCAAAGGGGAAAAAGAATACTAGGGCAAGAACTAGCAGGGCTGACTGAATAGTCTTTAAATGATTTGAAGGGGGATGGGGACAGAATGGGGCTATACATTGAGAATACCAATGCACATGGCATGGGCAATGAACAGGGGAAACTGAAGGCTATACCAGCCTGTAAGTCAGCTTTGGGGATGACAGGTACTTCATTGGGGGACCAACTCAAATGCCTTTATGTGAGCGCCCACAGCATGGGCAATACACAAGAGGAGCTGGACATGCTTGTGTGCCTGCAGCACTACGATTGGATTGGAATCACAGAGATGTGGTGGAATGACTTCTATGATTAGAGTGTTGGATTAGAAGGACTTAGAAGGTCTTCAGGAATCACAGGCAGAGGCGATGAGGAGGGGATGTTGCCTTCTATGTCAATGAACAGCTAGAATGTGTGGATGTCCGCCTGGTGAGTGATGATGAGAAGACTGAGTGCCTATAGACCAGGGGTAAAGGAAGGGAAGGAAACATTCTAATTCTGCTACAGACCACCTGACTAGGAGGTCCAAGTGAATGAGTCCCTTCACAGACAGATGGGAGTTGCTGCTTTCACAATCCCTAGTCCTCATGGGGGACTTTAACCACCCTGATATCAGTTGGAGAGACAACACAGAAGGGCATAAGCAATCCAGAAGATTCCTGGAATGCATTGATGATAACCTCCTCCACCAAGCAATAGAGGAACCAACAAGGAGAGATGCCATGCTAGACGTTGTTCTCACCAATAGGAGGGGCTGGTGGGCAATATTAAGCTCATGGGTCAGCCTTGGCAGCAGTGACCAAGAGATGGTGGAGTTTAAGATCCTAAGGGCAGTGAAAGAAGGGGGTACTCATCAAGCTTGAAAGTCTCAACTTCAGAAGAGCCATCTTCAGGAACCTCCTTGGTAGTGTACCATGGGACAAAGCCCTGGAAGGATTGGGAGCCCAGGAAATCTGGTTGACTTTCAAGGATAGTCTCCTCCAAGCTCAAAGGCATGGCATCCCTAAAAAGAAGAAATTAGTCAAAGATGCCAGGAGGCCAATATGGATGAACAAGGGACTCCTGGCCAAAATCAAACACAAAAGGGGAATCCATAAGGGTGGAAGCAAGGACGGGTAACCTGGGATGACTACAAGGAGATTGTTTGTGAAACTAGAAACCAGGTTAGAAAAGCCAAAGCTATGATGGAGTCAAACCTGGCCAGGGACATTAAAAGTAACAGAAAAGGATTCTACAGGTATGTCAGAGAAAAAAGAAAAACAAGAGAGGATGTGGGTGCCTCTCCAGAGAGATGCAGGTGACCTGGTTACTGAGGATATCAAGAAGGCTGAAAAACTCAACGACTTTTTTGCTTCACTCTTCACTGGTAACCACTTGAGCCACACCACCCAAGTCACAGAGGGCATTGGCTGGGTCTGGGAGAGTGAAGAATCAGGGTAGGAGCAGATCAGGTCCAGGAACACCTTGAGAACCTGAAGGTGCACAGGTCCATGGGACCTGATGAGATACATCCACAGGTATTGAAGGAACTGGTGGATGAAGTTGCTAGGCTACTAGCCATCATATCTGAGAAGTCACAGCAGTCTGATGAAGTTCCCACAGACTGGAAAAGGGGAAACATATCCCCCAGATTGGAAAAGGGGAAACATAACCCCCATTTTTAAAAAGGGAAGCAAAGAAAAGGTTCAACAAGTCAAAGGGCAAGGTCCTGCTTCTGGGCTGGGCCAATCCAAGGCACAATTACAGACTGGGTACAGAGTGGGTTGAGAGTAGCCCTGAAGAGAAGGACTTGTGGGTGTTAATTGTTGAGAAGCTCAGCATGAGCTGGCAGGGCACTCATGCGGCTCAGAAGGCCAACTGTATCCTAGGATGCCTCAAAAGGAGTGTAGCCAGCAGATCAAGAGAGGTGATTGTTACTCTTTGCTCCTGTGAGACCCCACCTTGAATACTACATCCAGTTCTGATGTCCCCACCATAAGAAGGACATAGATCTGTTGGACAAGTCCAGAGGAGTGTCACAAAGATGATCCAGGGATTGGAGCATCTCTGCTATGAGGATAGGCTGAGAAAGCTGGGGTTGTTCAGCCTGGAGAAGTCTCTGGGGGGACCTTATAACTGCCTATTAATAGGGGAAGGGATCCTACAGGAAGGCTGGAGAGGGACTCTCCATAAAAGTGTTCAGCGATAGGACAATGGGAATGGTTTTAAACTGAGAGAAAATAGGTTTAGATCAAATCTTAGGAAAAAGTTCTTCAGTATGAGGGTGGTGAGACTCTGGAATAGATTGCCCAGAGGGGTTGTGGACTCCCCCCTCCTTGGAGGTGTTCAAGGCCAGGTTGGATGAGACCTTAAGCAACCTAGAGATTGAGAGGTGTCCCTGCCCATGGTGGGGAGGTTGGATTAGATGATCTCTAAGGTCCCTTCCAGCTTAAGCCATTCTATGATTCTATGACCACGATAGCACCATATTTTCCCTTGTCCCAAGACAGAGCACTAGGAATCTCTCGATTACCCCGTCTGTTGCCTGGCTGAGACAGACTAACACAAAGTCACTTTTGAAGCGCCATGGCCAGAAGGCAAGTCCAAGTTCTGAGAAACATCGGCCCATCCAGACTTCGGTCTCCGCGGGCTTTGCAGGGCGCGGCGAATGCCAGCCCGGGAACCGGTGTGTGTGGCCCGGGCTGGGGCACCGCGGGGCCCGGGCAGCCAGCGGGCAGGGCAGGCCGCTGTCCGCGGTGCTGAAGCCGCCCCTCCGCCGGGCTGCGGCACCCTCTGCCCTGCCGGCTGCCCCCGGAATCCCCACCCCCGGTCTGGCTCAGGTCCCAGGTGAGGCCGGACAGGAAAGGGGACGCTTCAGGGGTGGCTGAATTGCAGCTGCAAACTGAGCGGAGCTGGGGAAAAGTAGTGGGCTTTAAGGGTGAAAAAGGCTCTTCCTACTCCCATGTTCCCCCAGCAGTGGTGGCAAGGCTGGGCGCAGGAGAACAAGCTGAGTCTGATTAGCTGAGTCCAAGCTAGGCCTTTTCCATGAAGGATGGGTGCATACATCCATGCATTCAGGCCACAGGCATGTCACAAAGTTGTCTGCTCCAGCTATATGTGGACATGTAAGTGAAAGCTCTAGGGCTCAAGATGCATGTTTAAGGCATTGGTCACAACTATTGGCAGAGCAGGACCATCAGGCTCCTATGACTGTCTTTATGCTCTAGTGTCAGAGTCCCATCTCTATAAGTTTGTACAGCTCTAAACATGGTTCTGTGCCTGAATTGAGGTTTCTCTATAGAATCAGACTGGACTCATCAGCCAGTGTGATAGTTGAAGCAGCTCTGGCAGAGCTTACAGCACAGCTTTGCAGATGCAGAACCACATAGAGTGCTGGATCTCCAGGTGGTAAAATGTCCTTGCTCAGTCAGTGGACACTCCAATGCCACCTTGAATCCATGCTTAGGACAAGCCTAGGAAGGCCTCAACCATGATATATGTCAGTTCTGCTGAGACATCCCAAAACCCTGCCTTCAGCACTTTGGGGGACTTCTAGAAGGGCAGGAGGAGACCTTCTAGGCTGGGTGCTGCAGTTTAAAGGGCTATGCAAGAACTGAAGCACTAGTGTGTCATCCTTTCCCATGGGGAGAAGCAGCTTCTCCCTGTAGAATCTGGAGATCTCCAACCCCAAGAGAAGGCTCACTTCCTCTTCTGCAGTCCCTGGGGTGGGTGCTTAAAAGGCTACGGCTGATCACCACAAACAACCTGTCCATTTTTGATCTGTTACCACTGCAGGTACACACCTTGCATGAGCACAGGACTATTCACTTGAGATAGATACAGCATTAATATTTCTGTTTATTTAGGTAATTTTAAATGGTTATGTTTGAACAAAAAAGTTTTCTCTGCCAAATGCCAGAATGGTTTGAAACAGCAAAGAGACAGGCTTTAAAAGTTTGCATGTCTGTGGAGTCTTTCCTGTGCTTAATCCCTGTGTCAATCATTTCTGCATCCTTTGGGGAACAAAGTGTCCCTTCTCCAAGGCTGATTTCAGATCTAGGTATCTTAAGACACCCAATGGAGACCAGCTCCCCATGTAACCTGTTTCTGACAAGTCCTCCCTCCACCACTACCACTGACTTTGGCCAAGAACACTGAAAAGAACCTCATGAAAGGGCTTCTTTGATTACCTGAAACAGCTGGAGATGGGGACATCAAGAAATGTGATTATAGTGGGATAGAAGAGAGGAAGATTACTCAAAAGATTAGCTTGGGAAAGGTAAGTCAGAGTACCATAAATGATGTATAGAGTATTGAAAGGTAGAGCTAGCAAGGCTCTGCTGTACATTTCTAGGTAATTACACACATCAAGAGATATCTTTTTTTAATACCATCTTTGTGATCTTGTCTACATCAGTGATAGTCAACCAGTACAAGAGAGCCTTTCTTGAGCTGGAACACACCTCAAGGAGGCATTCATCCTGTACCTGGGTATTTAATTCTGATCAGCCTCTGTGGCTACCTTACAAAGAGAAGTTACACTGGCCAGATAATGCAAAAAGCATTTTGCTACACAACTTTTTCTTTAAGTATGGAAATAAGAAGTCACATATTAAGAAGTGCTATTTAAAGTTCAACTTATTTGTACTATTTAAAGCACTTATGCACAAGTTAATTTGTTTTGGAAGAAAATCTACTTTCAGTGTATTTCCTCTGCTTTTAAAATACTGAGCATTTAACTTTTTCTCACCTTTCTGTCTTGTTGAACAGTTATGTTAGGCTGCTCTCACTGGAGTTATTTCTCATTTAAACCTGCATTAAGGGACACAGAATCAGGCACGTGGCATTAATGATCTTTAACCATTCCATTTGCACCTAAAAGACAGCCATGAATTCTGGGTTCTCAGTATCATTATAGATTTACTGCTCCTGTCACTCATAACAACAGTAAAAAGTAGAGGAGCTTGGAAAGCTAACTGAGGATTAGTTTGAAAGATTTCACCCTTGGGATGCAATTGTCTTTTTATGGTACACAGTTACCTTATGGGTCCTTTTATATTACAAGAGAAAAATATTGGCTACTTTCACACTGAAAATACATTCCAAGAAGCACTGAAAAAACCATAGAGACATTGTCATGAGGAAAAAAAAAAAGGAGGGGGCAGAGAGAAAAAGATACAGAGATTAAAAAAAACTTACTTCAAAGCACCAGATGATACAATTTTGCATCAGTATGTGTCTATTGAAAAGGGTTCCAGCTGCTATCCTTAGATTAATGTTATTACCCACTATAAATATAATGGAAACAGTTGTACTTTCTCCCTTCCTAATGGATAATGCTTACATTAAAGCTCCATTATTTTTTCAAACTACTAACACAAGAGTAGTACAATAGTAGGTATGAGATTTGTAAACTTTCAAATCCCTCCCCATCACTGGATCTTCTAACGGAAGTGTAACTCCTGAATCATGTTAGTCTCATGATGCAGAATTGTTTCAACCTGTAAATACTCTTCTGCTTTCTTTGCTCCATTCTGTTCCAATGTACAAGTGCTGATCTCCTTCCTTCTTCAACTACGGAGCTACAAGGAGGTATTACACAATGTGGACCAATTCAGTAGGACATTTAGCTGCTTTAAGTGAAAGTTACTGGAAAAAATACAGAAATTGCTTCCTGAACAGCAAAAATCTTCTCTGTCCATGGCTTAGCCATTGTGTTAAGCTGGAATCACCCTTGCTTCCATTTGCTGCCTCAGTCAAGCTATACTCCAGGAAGAATTTTGTGGTTTCACCAAAAAAGGAAGATTAAAGCTCAAGCAGGAGAAAGAAGGAGACTTCAAAAAGTATCATGACTTAGGACCTGTCTTGAAAGATACCATGTTTGGGTTTGAATGCACTCCAACTGGGAGAAAGCTAACCCAGGTCATAGCTTTGGGGGCGGGGGGTCTAGCCACAGATACAGTGAGTCAGGAATTGGAAGGCCTTGATGTCTTCAAATGCATTGTAAGCACCTCTTCTGCTCCATTTCCAAGGGGGTGGTATCCACCTTGTGGATTCTGAGTCCAGAAAGTTAGGAGACACCTTGAAGCAGTCCTGAATGAAGCACTCTCAGAGGACACATACAACACAAGGTAGCCTTCACACGTCAGCACACATTCAAGGCACATCTATGTCTATTAAGAGAAGTCCCCCCCTTTCTGTGAGCTTACTGGTCCTGAATCAGTTCTGAATCCATGATGTTACACAGCATTACAGCCAGCACAACTCAGACTGGACTAATAGGGCCTTGACGGCCTGTTAAAACATCTGCATGGTTTCTTGCTTGTGCAAAGTATTGACAATTTGACCTCACGTTCAACTGCAAAAAGAAACACAGACTTGCCTTTAAATAACTCTTCTCTGATGTTTTTTTTTTAGTGTGTACTATATTGAGGCACAGACTCTCACAGCACTCTCAGTGCCTTGCTTAGGGACTCTGCAGACAACACACCACAGCATGCAGTGTTCTTGACTTGCACAAACCTTTTTCAGGATTGGTGCTTGTGCAAATACAGTATATTTATGCACAGTGATGAATCTTTGTT
The DNA here is from genome assembly GCA_024605025.1 of Megaceryle maxima. Taxonomy (NCBI): domain Eukaryota; kingdom Metazoa; phylum Chordata; class Aves; order Coraciiformes; family Cerylidae; genus Megaceryle; species Megaceryle maxima. The sequence continues at coordinate 21,060 of JANHGN010010981.1, forward strand.
AATGAGGCTGCAGCATACATGCTATCTTTTCCACTAGCATCTGTGCTTTTGATCAATGGCTACATCACATTTTTGGGGAAGAAAAAAAACAAAATTAGGATAGAGGTGCTTGTGTGTAAAAGTAGAGGTACAGAGAGCCAAGTGGTATATGTATACACCCTGAAAGGTGTAGACTTCGGGACTCCATAGGAACCTTGCACAAATGTGAGGGGCTGAGGGGAGAAAGATTGTGAGAGAAAGCAAGGTGGATTAGTCTGTTAGACATTACCACCCTGTTCCTGGGCCCAGGGTGGTAATGCAACCTCACAACTGCAGCAGACTATAGCGCTGTGCGGTGGGAATCTCCTCCTTCTTCTAACCTTTGGCACAAGACAAATGGAGGCTTTCATCAGATTCCAAAAACTAAGGTCATTTTTATCCATTAGTGTAAAAAAATGGATTAGTGTCTGAAGGCCAAAGTCACCTGCAGATGTCTATTTCTCTGCTAATCTATAGTAATTAAGATATATAACATAAGCATTCATTCAGTACACAGGAAGATAATAAACTGAGGCAAGATAAAGGCTGGCATTTGCACAGGGTAGCTTCTAGTCAGTAGCCAGTGATTAGCAAGTCACTGCAAATCTTCATTTTATCTTCTGGAGGGCATTGCAAAGGATCCCCATCTCACCTACAAAAGAAATAATCAGAGCAGTTAATTCTACAGCTAGCCCATTTCTAATGCTCCTACATACATATTTACCCTTTATGTCAATTCCCTGAAGGAACAAGGTAAGCAAAGAAGTGCTGGATTGGACACATTTATTAGTGTTTTACTGGAGTAAGGTCTGCAGAGTCAGCCCTTTGCCTTCATCAGCCATCCAGGAATGTCTCACAGGATCAGGGATGCTGGATATCAACAGGCTAGCCAATGTTATAGGGGGAAAACGTATTAGGAAAAAGTCTAGAATGGAAAAGGAAATGTGATCAAAGCCAAGTTTTTCCTTTTCTTCATTACTGAGAACAGCTAGAGCGACATATCAGAATCCTTCTTGCCTTTTCTAGCATCTCCACTAAAACTGGATGTTTCAGGTGTAACAAACTACATTCCAGTGGAAAAGCTATTTTGAAGCTTGGCTAGAATTCGGAAGCAATTTTTGCACCAGAAAGGAGATGTGTGCTGCTTTATCTTGGTCAGGCTCAGAGCATTAAATTCAACCAGACAAAACCTGCTTTGTGGTTGCTATTTCTGATCCAAATTTTGAGGAATTCAGGGTAACAAATCTGTAGTTCCTTACTATTGATAGTGTCAGCTAAGTTCTTCAGCTGCTTTGCATTGTCCAAAACTTCAATCCTCTGGGTGTAGGGATTGTACCGAACAGAGAAAGGACGAGGGATCGTTTGAGCAAATTTCCTGAGGAAAAAATACAAGAACATATACAAATTGAAAATGTCACTTTTCCAGCATATATTTTTTTAGTGTGCATTTCCTGATGAGGGGAATAAGAAAACCTGCAAGAGGAAATAACTGAAATTCCTGCCGAGTGATCTGAGACCTACAGCATTCTGTAACACAACTGAATCTGCATTTGTCTTTACCACCTTTGGCTTCTTCCAAATAGGACTAATTATTCTATTGGCATGGCAATGCTGTTCCTAGTATAGGCCAACTATGTAGCTATTGGTGTTTGCCCAACTTGAAAACCTCATTTTCCTTTCAGTAACACAAAATATAGGAATTCTTATCCAAGTTTACAATTTCTGGGAAAATAAGGTGTCTTGGTTTGAGCGAAAACAGAAATAATTTTGTTCAGTGATTTTATTTTTCAGTTCAGTACTTCTAACTAAAAGAACTTTCTGAAGTTAGCAGACTGTTTTCACAGACAGAGTCTGCTGCGAGCAGTGATAACACCCCGTGTTTAGAGTTACTACTAAGGATTGATATGCAGACCAAGGCCACTGCTG
>JANHGN010010981.1:23103-51140 GCA_024605025.1 Megaceryle maxima
CCCTTTGGGGAGGGAGGGGGGTTAACAGAGAGCGTCTGTTAGGTCTAAGGGGCTGCCCTGACCCTAAACCGTGACAAAGGTCAAGTACCTATGCTATCCTGGCATACAAAGAAGCAAGCAGAGTGCTACCTTCTGGCATGGTTGGCAGTGACTTCCAGGTCATTGCAAAAACAGGAGATTGTCAATGGAACGAAGCAGCATTCTTGCCACCCTTTCATTGCAACCTTCCCTGCTATAAAATAGTTAATTCCATGGCAGAGGCATTAAGATTTTGGGGTCTTGGGAAAACATAAATTTGCATAACCACAGAACTGTGGAAAGGAAGACTCTGAATGGGATGAGATGGTCAGAGCTATTGTTCCAGGCTTCTTGTAGACACCAGCAGGATACTGGTTTGTATATCTGCTTCAGATTACTGAAGTTATTGCTGAAAGAGGAAGGAAAGCACGTAGGAGCTGATTATGGAGCTCCACTATACAGATTGTGACTCAGCATGGTAAATCCCATATGCCCAGAACAGTGGAATAGCGCTGGATGCCACCTCCACATTGCTTCTTCAGTTCAGTCCTAGTTATTATCAGCTAAGACTACTGTCTCAAAGAGTTCAGTGTGAACAGGCCACAAGGTATGACAGTTAAAAAAAAAAAAATGTTGGCTATAATCAAAGCGTTTAGTGGCATCAGTCCAGTTTTTCTAAGGGGACAGATGCAGCTCAGAAGACAGTCTTCCTAAATCTCAGCTGAAGGTAAGATCCTAATTAGAAGATTAATTCCTTAAGCTGAAATATTTTAGGTAAGCCTTTGAATAATTTTTTAGGGAGCCTTTCTATTAAAAACAAACACGTATATACAGGTGCCAGCCATGAAAAGAGCCACTGGTCCAACAAGACCTCTATTTCAATTTAACCACTTTTTTAATTTGGTCATTGAAACAAATAAAAGAAGCTCCGAAACAGTTTGTATAGAATAAAATAGCATATTACACTTTCTCAAGGAACTTGCTGCCCAGTTAGAAAAGTATACAGAGAAGACAGAAACTGTGTGCAGGATATTAGTAGCACAAACCAGAAGAGAAGGCCATTTTTCTCAGGTATGTCCCCAGAGAAAAGGGCAGAAGGAGATGCTGCAGGCATATGATGACTGAGGAAGCAGGAGGGGAGGTAGCAAGGAAGACCTTGGAGCTGGGGAACCTGAGACAGCAGAATATCTTGGGTCTCAGTATGTGTTTATCTGTGAGTGACGGGGGGCAAGGGGGAGAGAGGGAGAGAAGAGACTGCAGGTGTGGAACAAGTCCCTCTGTGGCATTTCCAAGCGAAAAATTTGCTGAGTGTGAATCAAGGCTAATGCCCAGTGGCTTGGCTAACAAACAGAAATATGGTGGTGTGTTTTTTTAAACAGAAATAGAAATATTTTTTGAGGTGGAACCAAAACTGAACCCTAAACACAGTCTGAGACATTACTGTTTCAAGAACCAGATCTGAATCTGGACCACTATTTGAAAGTCTTATTGAAGCAGAACTGAATCTGTATTACAGTCACAGATGACTGAAAGATTTACTGTGTAGGCCTGCAGTCTTGTAAACACACTGCTGGTAACAAGCTGGAGGCTCTGTATTAAAGCTAACCACACAAGCCTCAGGACTGGGGTTATTAGGCTTGCTTGGAGTTCTGTTTAGCTGTAATAACAATTGTCTAATGACCATGTAACTATTACCTAATTTGTTTTAGCTTTGCTTAATTCTCAATAATCATCTGCTAAAATACCTATCATTAATAATTTTTTTCTAGGCAGAAATAGCAAGTAATTATGCTGTACATAGTGAACTAAGTCTGACCCTTATGTACATCATATATGCACATATACAGAATAAAGGAGTATCAGCATGGGCTGATAACAGAGGCTTAAAGGTATGAGCATAGTACGATGCTGGTGGTCCCTGGGCTATCAAAAGCTCTTCATTGGTCAATTATTCACAGTAAAGCAAATTTAGGACCTGAGTAAAAAAAATCCAACAGGTTTAGGGGAAACAAAAGGGACAAATTAAAAATATTTAACATAGATAGTAAAGTCAGAAGTAACATATTTGCAGACCAATCTAGAAAGAGCAAGATGTAAAGCATGTTAGACAACATAAAAATGGCCCTAAGGAAACCTTAGGCTGAGGAAGAAGAAAGGAAGCATCAACACCATCCACCTCCTCACAAAAGAAAGGAAGAAACTCCATTCATTAACATCACAGCCCTGCTCTGAAGACCTCAAGATGCTGATTACTTGACAACTCCACCCTCCGCCACCGACTTAAACTGTTGATTTAAGACACAAAAGAAAGTGTAAGGGTGAGCATAACTTCAGAGGAAAAGCTGTAAATACTACGAGATGTTTTATGCAAGAAGTCTTAACTATAACATTGTTAGAGAGACTTGTTTTGCATTAATTAGCTAGCTCTGACCCTAAGTGTTGGTATCATTGCAATTGGACTGCATTCTGGTTACACAGGTGAAACTTCAGTAGACTAACCACAAATTCTTGGCTTTGTGCATAAGTTATGTTCCCCTTATTGGCCAAGATTTTGAGGGTAACAACCACACCAAGCATTGCACAACTTTTCTAATGCCCCTCAAAACATTACTGTCAACCCAAGACCCATTGCAGCAATGGGATCCACTATATTGACAGTGGACAGGACATTGGGTCTTCTGTGGAATGGTTGGATTACCTTAGCTTTTCTTTTGCATCTTTAAAACTTTCAGCAACATAGTAGACAGGCTGGAACTCAGTAACAGGGTACTTCTGCACAGAAGTCTTCTCCAGGACAAGAGGCTGAATCTCAGGCTTGCTTGATAAACAATACTATAAGCAGAAAGGTAAAAAAAAATTTTCAGTCAAAAAGAGTTTGAATTTGCTGTGAAAGAAATATAGAACTACTGAATGCCACCTAATTTCAGACAGGAAATTGCTGATCCTGTGGAATACAGTGATATCACTTGCTAGGGAAGAAGCTGATATGGGTCCCCTGTGCATGTATACACTGACACATTCATTAGAGCTCTTCAGTGAAGTATTTTATGCTACTTCTATGCACAAAGTATGAAGCAAGGTTCTCAAGACTTTCAGAAATGTGAGCAATTATAAACATCTTTGTAATGTTGTTTTATAGAACACACCTGCAACTCCCCAAATGAAGACAGCAGCCCTGCACCGTATGCCTTGAGTGAATCGCCTTCTTTACATAGTCCAAACTCCACTGTAAACCAATAAACCTAGCAAGAAAATTATACAGAAAAATATGTTTCCTTGATCAAAAAGAGAAAGTGCCCATCATTTATTTGAATACATTTGGAGTTTACGCTTCTATTTAAAATGTTTCCCCGTGTCAAATATAAATGGTATAAATATAATAAATATCCCCACAGACTGAAATTCAGTCAATTCAGTTCCCTAAAGAAAATTTTGGCTGGACATCCCAGCTGAAGTTTGAACCTTAGTTGATAGAAGTTTGTGTCTTGTATCACAGAGGGGGGTGTCCAGCTGCAGCAGCAAGAGGTGGGAAGGGCTCTTAGTGCAATATTGAAGGAAGATAGTGTGGGCCTAGCTTGACTTCCTGGTCTGTCAGTTTGAATTGAAGCTATCTCTAGCTCAGAAAAAAATACCTTATCTAACAGAAGGAGCAAAGATGGTGCAATGTTTTGCCCAAGTGAGTTGCTGCTGGGGACATTAATCTCGCAGGCATATCCTCGTTTTTATTTGAAGTTTGTAACTCTGGATCTCAGTAGTCTCTGAGTAAGATTCAGGTGAGCCACACTGACTGCATAGGACATTATTGACCTGGAAGTGTGGAAGAGAAGAGACAAGTGCAGGTAGAACAGCTACTGAAGCTGCTTCCTGAAATTTTCTGTGGGGATGTAATAACATGAAATCTCTTCTTGCCCAATATGTTTGTGCTGGAGGAAATCTTGTCTGGGTTTCTGTATTTAATCACAACTGTCACTTTGAATAAGGGGTGCCAAAGCTATTTTCATTTAATGCAACTGTTCCAGGGTGGGGTTCTCCAATCACGGACTTCACTCTGTTCCCATTCAACTCTATGGGAGTTCTATCAGTGACTTCAGTGGCAACAGAATTAAGACAACACAGGGTGCTTTGGAAAAATGAGCCCTCACTTATTAAATTACCGTAGCAAGTTTCTCGATGAAATCATCTGGAGCTCCCAGAGATGCCAGTCCGATTTCCTGTAACAATAAACCATTATTCTTCAAGCTGTTTATTGCAAACATTCTTCCTGTCTCATCTTACGTAATTTCTCACATTTTAAATGTTACCATTGCTTACTACCACACACAAATGTTTACAGGACATGTTCCTATCATGCAATATCAGAATTAAAGCAGAAATCTCTCCAGAAATGAACAAAAGGTCTTGTCCAAATGTCATTTACAAGGCGTGATCCTTTGTGCCTGGTACAAAATCCATTGAGGTCAAATAAAATTTTCCTCTTGCTTTGACAGGCTTTTGATCCAGTCTACAGCACACATCTGAGAGAATGATATGGTCAAAAGGAGGCAAATCAATCGCACCCACACACCTTAAATAATTATCTTTATTTTGATGGACTATGATTGCAGGATTTTTCCTGAAGCCTTGAATGAGTTCTTTTTTTCTGAATGAGAGGGCATGATTTCAAAGAGCTTATTCATACCTTGAGAGCTAATGGAGAATTTCCTGAGAGGCATGTAAGAAGACAGCCACACAACATTGTATATAACCAGGTACCCTTTCTCACTTTGCTCTGGGGAGGACTATGCAGTGCAAAAATCAGAGCACCACAACATGCATAACAGCAGCCATCACCATGCAAAATCCTAACAAACCAGGGTGTAGTAAAGGTTATCTTGAAGAAATGCCCAGTTCTGGGAAAGGGCAGAGTCTGAGGGCAATACTGAGTGCTTACTAACTACATTAAGTTAATTCTCATCTGTTGAGCAAGATGTTACACGTATTTTCCCCTCCCTCCCTCCCTTCCTTCCTTTTCTCCATTTCTTTCCTCTTTTTCATCTTTCTTGCTTGCTTGCTTTCCCTCTTGCTTGCTCTCCTTCTTGCTTTCTCACTTTCTTTATGACTTTCTCTCTTTCTTTATGACTTTCTCTCTTTGTGTCTTTTCATGTTTTCTGGTAAGATGCAGACAACATTTTAGTCCTTCACTGAGGTTTGGCTTCTTTTCCAGAGACATTAACACTATCAAAGAGAAAGCTTCTCTCCAGCCTTCTCCCATGTTTACAGCTGGGACAGTTCCTCATTTTACTTAGCCTGTTCCGTGTCTTCAATGGAAAACAAACAAACAAATCTCCACTTTCCCTACCATTTGCATTGCGTGGTGGGGCAATAATTGATCTGACTCATGAACCATTTAACTTTGCTCAGAAGGATCAACATCTACAAAAAGGTTTTTAAAATGATGGCCTTCAAAGGGTTGCCTGTAAAAAAACAACTCACACAGGACAGACGTTTGGGGTTTTAATGTATGTTTTCACCTAAGAGTCAAGATTTCAAGCAATACATAAATGAGGCTCACCCAGTCTTAAAGGTGAATCCACCTCAACCCTCATAGCTCTTGGTTCATCCTCTGAATTACCTAGTCTCTGGTGTGTTCAATTATATAAATAGTATAACCATTTAGTAACTTACCTGGGAAAACTGAGCAAAACTGGGATCAGCAAAGAGAGGCACATGTCCTAGCAGCTCATGACAAATATCACTGGAGGAAAACATGGCATTTGAATAACTTTAATGTAGGAATAGTCCAGCAATGACAGATGAATACCCTAGAGTCATCACATAGTCAAGTGTGTTTGCTCCTACCAGCCAATAATGCTGAAGACTCACAGGAAAATATTTTGCTCTAAAATTATTCTTGTGATGGAAATATTTGCATACTCCAGGGGTTTCAGTTATTTTTACTGTCATGTATCCCTTAGAGGAAGGATGATAAATTATTTGGTTTTCCTTACAGAAGAAAACCATCCATTCAACTGCCCACCCAGATCAGGAAAGTCCAGACAGAAATCAGCCCACCAAAGAGAGCATGGACTTTTCAGTCTCAAGGACAAGAAACCTCTTTAGATCAAGCTGAGGCTACTGAGAAAATTCACCATGGTGTCAATATGTACCTCAAGAGTGCAAATCCACTCCCTGTTCAGGCCCACAGCCTCCCACTGAGAGGTGGAAACTTGTCCTTCCTCAGATAGACATTATTTTCATCACAAGTTGAAGTTGCAGCTGGACAGGAATGTTGGGGAAGAACTCACCTGGGGATTGCTAGATTTTTCAAAGACAAGGAAGTGATTTGGTGAGATGGAAAGAGGAGAGGAATAAGATGCTCCCAGAAGGGCCAGGTCTGTGGAACACACCTTAGCCAATCTTTGTGCAGGATGAGAATGCAGTGAGCAGAAGCAGCAAGGAAAATCAGTAGAATGGGAGATAGAAATATGGAAGGGAAAAGGAGGTTGTGTGAAGAAGTAGGAAGCAAAGAAATGGTAAGAAAAGGGAGTAAGAAGTGCAAGAATATAAAGCAGAGGAAGAAAATTGTTTAGAAAGCGACAAGTGGAAAGGGAAAATGGACAGGGACAGAGAGAAACGTTACAGCATAAAACTGAAAAAGAGAAGGGATCAATGATGTGGGCTTCCTCTCTCTTGCTGCCAAAAGCTTGCTTTCAACACATTGAGTCATTCCTGATCTAGATGTCACACCACTGTTTGGGTCCTAATAGCTAAGCTAAATGCTTTTGTACACTGCTCTCTTACATCCCAGCCACCACACAAGCATGCCCTAAGTACCAAAACTGTCTCATCCATCCCATAAGTACTTGCAGAAGAGGACACAGCTTGTTAAAAAGACTAGAAATCTTCTGAAAATGTTTTCAAAAGAGAGCAGTTGCTTGGCTGCTCTCCATTAGCTCTGTTCCCAGGAGTGCTCCAGAGTCCCACATGGTTATTATCAGTTGGGCTGACCCCACTGTTAGTCTGCTGCCACTTTACACACTTTCTGTGCCAAAGTACTTACGGCTCTGGTGTGTACATGGGTTTGGATGCATGGCGAATATATTGCGTAGAGTGGAATACTCGGAATGCCAGCCCAGCCAAGAAATCCCGAGATGAAAGCAAGCCTGCAACAGGGCGCAGGCGAAATCCAGTGCAAGCTGAAGGGAAAAAAATGGCATCTTAGATTCTAACCAGTGTGATTTATCCTTATCTATCCTCCTCACAGTGGAAAAAAAATTTCACAAAATTTCCACAATCTTTTCTTTGCTCTCCTTAAGTTAAACAGAGTTTAGCTGTGAAAGATCAAGAATTTTTCTACCCATGTATACCACCATCACAGTATCTGTACCATTGTACCCCTAGAAATTTTAGATAGGGAGCTGGGACACAGGCTAAGTGTTGAACCCAAGCACCATAGGGAGCCTGTGATAAAGTGGGGACTGCTTTTCTGTTTCTGGAAGCACCACCCCCACTGACAGCTGAGGCATTTAATTTGATTTTGTTGGTTTATATGCTCCAAACATACACTGCAAGAATTTTGAAATATCTTCAAGCTGTGGAATGTTGTCCTCCCGGTAGCCACAGTACTTCTCCAGCAGTGGGAACACGTGGTTGTGTTCATAACAAGCATGAGTTGGATAGAGACTCTTCAGCTCCCTGAAGACGGTTCCCCATGTTTTCTTTTCTTCTTCTGTGTAGGTGACTCGAGGAATAGGTTGGCCACTGGAAAGAAAATGGATACCCTCCGTAGGAGTGACAGAGAAAAATGTCCTATGCCACCAGTATCATACTCAGGAGCTTTACATGGTCTGGCCAGGAGAGGCTGGGGCAAGAGAGGAAGTGGCTTTGGTCTCACAGGCAGGTGCAAAAGGAGCCTCACTTGCCCCTAGGCACAAGCTGGGAAGGACTTTATTGACCTCAGCTGAGATGTTGGCCTTTAGACAACGCCTTGCATTATTGTGGTAAAAATAAATTAGTGTTTATTTGTCTTACCAAGATGTTATTCTAAAAATATTTGCTGGCCATTGGTTTCAATTTATTTGCATTGCTAGATATGGAGCAGCTGTTGTATTTCTTGCTTTAATAAACATTATATTAATCGTTTTGGTTACAACAGGGAAATCAGCTCCAGAAAACTCTATCTCTTGGAGGGGCAGAGAAATTCTGATCTATGTTTTATGCTGTAACAGATGCAGACTCCAGCCAGTTTGACTTTTTATAATTGTAATGAATAATTTTGAATCAAATCCCACCCTCAGGCTTCCATGTGCTTAGCTCATGTTGAAGCTAGCAGGAATTAGACAATCACAGCAATGTAGTTAGGCCTCCTGTGAATAGTAAATTCCTTAGCAATAATGATAGGGCCATAGGTGAATCCAGCAGCTTTAAAAAATCAAAGGGTTTTTAAGTAACTTAATAGGGTTAACATCACTGCTGGTATAATGCTGAAGCTTTCCAAGCCCCAGAGACCCATTGTTAAACTCTTGATGACACCCCACCATCTCCCAGTCACTCATTTTTAACTTGAGCCTCAGGGCAGCTCTGCTGGAGCACCATCATTTTCTGTCTCCCTGTACCAGCAGTCCTTGATCTGTGAAGCTTTAAACATCATGTTGAATTATGAGGATTGCTGGGGGATGGTTGTTCCTATAGCACTCCTAAGTAATCCTCAACCACCTTCCAGGGCTACAGGGGGAAACTATGCCTTTAAAACCTTTAAAATTTCAATTAAAAAAAAAAAAATCAGGGATTAACAGGACCAGAAACAAAAGAAGACAGAGGGAAGAGGCAAGCTAAAAGCAAAGAAAAGAGAAGTCAAGAAAATCAAGCATTCAACAATGGGTACATGTATTGAGAGAGAAGACAAAAGGGCAAAGGCAGAGTAGAGAGAGCAGGAGGAAAGAGGATAAAATAGGTGCAAGAGAACAGACACAGAAGATTACACTGATGACAGGAAGAAGAGTACAAGACTAGAAACCACAGCCCCACTTTACCTTTGTATCTGGGTAGCACCTTCACAAGCTAAGCACATTTGCCTTTTCAGATACTTCCCATTGAAGACTGATAACTTTGGTTGTCCATCCTCTCCTGCCCAGCTCTCTGCATCTCTGTTCCCCCATGCTGGAGACACCCCCTTGACCTCTCCTCCCCAGTGTAGACCCTGGAAGGCCTGTCGACCAGGTGTAGCACCCAGAGCAGAGGCATCACAGATCCAGTTGGACCTTCCTGAATCAAGACCCAAAGACACAAATAATACATGCCTTCTTTCCACGAGCCTCAGAAGTCCAGAGGTGGGCTTTCACATCTTACTTGCTCCTCTGTTACTTAAAGACCTAACTGGAAAGTCCAAGAACTTCACATAAAAGGTGATTTGGGGACATAGATCTGGGTCTGTATGGGCTCTGTTTCCAGTGTCTCTGAGCATCTGGATAACAGATTAAATATTAATTAGTTACATCTTGGAATATAATGGTTTCATCTTCCTACAATGGTTTCAGTTTGAATCTTGGAAAGAGGGGGTGTTTGACATGGTGTTTGTTTGATTGATTGATTTGGGAAAAGCCTGCAAACTAGAAACCAGAATTTGCTATACATTACACAGGAAGTGTAAAACTTCTGTGGGATGCCTATAAATGGGCATTTGATCCATCTACATGTGGCCACAAAGTCTTACCCAAATTTTTAAACTATAAACTGAGCTCCTGACTTTTTTCACCTGATTTTTTTCACTTTTCATCAATCAGTCCAATTTTGTCTTGTATTTTGAGTTTAGATTATTATGCCTTTGGCTCAGAGACAATCTTTCCATCACAGTCCTGTGCAAAGTGGAGTCCTAAATGTACAACATATGTTATTTTATCCTATGCAATCACAATTTCTACCAGTATCAGCAAGAATCAGGCCCGGTAGTACTGATCTAAATGCGTGAGTGGCTCTGGGAACAGAATTTTTTTCTCCTCCAGATCTGATCACTGAAAGCAATCAAGCAAGCCTGTTCTAACTGAGTTTATCATCTCTATTCATTAATTTTTCTTGGGAAATAAGAGCCCAAATTGCTGATTGCAGCTGGGTCAGACATGATAAAAGTAGAGTATCAGACACTGGATTAGCATCAGAACCATAAGTTATGCATTATTTTAATAGTGTGTGCAGCTCTTGCTTTAATGTAAATGATAGGTACTCCTCCCCCAGTCCTGATTTAATGGGGAGAATACCAGGAACAGATTTATTCAAAGCTCAGGTCTTTGTAGTAGCAATGGAGTCTGCTGCTCAATTAGACAACAAAGCTGGGGAAGAGGAGTGTAGGGAAAGATGACAGGCAACAGTCTCTGAACATGTGCCTGAAACAATTTACTTTTGTTTAACTGAGACTGGGGGATAAATGCGTGAGCGGCAAGATTTAAACACACAGTAAAGCCCACAAGCAGGAGGATGCTTGAGGAAAAACAGGGATTGCCAACAGGGTGAAAGCTCTGGGAGAGGGCAGGAGATGTGGGCTTGCTTTCTGCCAAGACACTTGAGCACTCACTGTCTGTAGTTGTAGGCAATATCAGCAAACTCCTTCCTCCGGGCCCGGTACACAGGATCTTTGAAACCCTAAAGAGAAACAACGATGGTCAGTGGCTGCGTAAGTGCAGATAGTGAAGAGCCTTCCTCTCACTAAGCACTCATAGGCATGGCTGGTGAAGTCCAAACAGTGCAGGGGGGTCAGTGGGGAAACTGCCTCCATCCTGCCCAGCTCTGCTCACACAGGGCACTGCTCTTTTCTGGTCTGCAGGGTCACCAGAGCAGCCATTCAGCCACAGCCTCCTAACACCTCTTGCCCCACAAGTGAATTCATTTTCTCATTTCTACTTGCTACAAAAATGTGCTCCTTTACAGCACAAACAAGGTACTCCCACAAGAGCAATACAGTGAATTAACAGCACTCAGATAACCATGTCTTTCTGGTTTCTCATGAAGCTTGTTGCTGTTCCTGGCACAGCTGAGCTGATCTAGAGGAGCAGAGTTAAATCACATTAGAAAGACACTCCAACTCAGTCAGACTTCTTATGCAGATTTTCAGCATAAACCACACTTAAAGGTGCTCATTTTCAAACTGTTGGAAGAACAGTAGGCACTTCGCAGGCCCAAAAGCTCTATTTTCACTACAAAATCAACCATTTGAAGGGATTTAATTACTACAGAGAATGTCTAATAGACCTTGTGACTGGGAGATTGACCTTTGCAGAGAATTACCAATAAAAACAGGAATAAGAAATATACTCTAAAACTTCATCTAGGATAACCCTTCTCCTATCCTAGTGTGCCTGATATTGCAGACTAAAAGCTCCTCAGGGCTAGGAGTGTCTTCACTGCCTTTACTGAAGAAACACCTTTCCAAGCTAGGACACACTTCTGCAGGGCAAATAGCAACAACTCACTGGGCACTGCAGCAGTTCATTAATTCACCTCTTAGTGCTGCATGGCACAACTGGACTGAGGAGCCACGGAACACAACCAAGTACAGGAGGCAGCTGAAGTAGAGTTGAGATTCTAAGAGTATGAGTCAAAAGAGGCAGCCAATGGCCTAAAAAATGCACCATCCAAGGTTAACCTGGCATAGAGGTATTTTTAATTAAATCCCATATCATCTAACTACTAAAACCACAGGCTTGTTTAATTTGTCTTTTTCTGCACTCTATTTACCCAGCAGTGTACTCTAAACACATATTTACTCCAGCAGCTGGGTTTCCTTTTCAGGGTATAAACTACTCAGTAACTAAGTCTAGGAACTGAAGCAGGGATGCTTCATTCTTTTTAGTATCTTTATTATTATTTTATTTGTTTCTTCTTTCAAATACACAGGCTTGGTCTATTCCTGCATGACACACAAGGGGGCTATTGACTTAGTGTGTCTCCTTTCATTCTTCCTTTCATATGACCACACTGAACATCATGAATCATTGTACATGATACATAACACATCTCGAATTAAGCAATAGGTAGTGAATGAGTAATCACTCCATCTCAATTAAACTAATAGCAGCAATTTTTGTTACACTGCATGTAATTTATTTATAATCACTCTATCTCAATTAAACTAATAGCAGCAATTTCTGTCGCAGTGCATAAAACTCAGTGTGTTTTGACAAATGAAAATAAGTTGTTGTTTGCTTGGAGAGGGAATAGAGGCAGGAAGTATTCTTGTATCTGGAAGAACTGAAAAAGTGCTGAACAAATTTTTTTTAGCAACTAAGCCAATGAACAAAATTTCTGATCCTACCATTTAAACCACAAACTTTTTAAACAAGAACCTTTTCTTTTGTTGTGTCTCACCATACATGAATCATGTCAGATTTAACAACCACATAACAAGGCACTAAGATCAATCTTGTGTATGGAAACAAGAATGAAATAAAACCCCAGTCTTCCTATCTCAGGGCTATGATATGTTGTCTCTGAAGTTTTTGTTGCTAGTGATTCACAAAATTAGTCTGAATTCACCACATCAGAGCCACCTGGGAAAAGTCCTTGTGGTGTTCTTGTGCTCTGATGAGCACTATGACTTTTAAGGTCTCATGATATTTGCTCAAATTAAACCAGACTTTGGTCTGATCTACTTCATAGCCAGGGATTGGGCTGATTCTAACCCTAGAAATGCAGTATCCTTCTTGTCCTATGCCATGTGAGACTCAGTCTGCTAGATCTGCCTTAAAGCACAGCAAATGTAAAAGAGAGAAACATCTGTCCGAATAACTAGAAACATAAAGCTCTGTTTCTCACAGGATGATCAGCATCCAATTCTGCTCCGTAGCTTAGTATCTGATTGGCAAACCTGTCCAGCTCCTGGATGCTTCTTGGGAACCATGGCACTGCAAAACAGAAAAGAAACAGACTTGTATGCTTCTTTGTTACTTAGTTTGATACCTTCTTCTGGTCTTCTACATATCTGTCTTCAGGAAACTCTTCAGCACTGAGCTCTGGCGTTTTTTTACACGTGATATGAAAAATTATTCCCTTTTGTTTTAAACCTGATTATTTTATGTTAATTCCAACATTATGTGTTGTTATTCACCTTCTCCAGGCCACCTAGGATGTTATATCTGCCTGTCAGATCATCCACCTACCACCCATCTTCCTGGCTGAGTCTTTGCCTATGTGAAGGCACAGAAACCATGGGCTGTCTTGGAGCACTCTCATCACTTCTCTCTGCAGCTCTTCCAGTTCTACTATACTTGTCCTAACAAAGGGGTACAAGACCTCCATTTAAGTATGTGCCCCATGATCAGGCCATGCAATCATGTCCCATATGCTCCTCACACTGAGTCCAAGTCAATGACATAGACTTCAAAGCTAATATCACCCATAAGTCTGGTGGTTCAAACCCAGGGACTCTCATCAGTCTATCAATAAAATGTCTGCAGTTCGTTTAGTGTCTTTCTTGCACAAATGGGTGTCACTTGCTCGGTCAGTGCTTGGAAAACAGCTCATTCCCATTTGTGGCTCTCTGCTCAGCTGGGAGCACTGCCACTCAGTCATACTTTGTATCTGATTTTGGGTTTTGTGCCAAGTGAACCTCATCCCCAGCCAG
Source organism: Megaceryle maxima (assembly GCA_024605025.1). Classification (NCBI taxonomy): domain Eukaryota; kingdom Metazoa; phylum Chordata; class Aves; order Coraciiformes; family Cerylidae; genus Megaceryle; species Megaceryle maxima. The sequence continues at coordinate 36,713 of JANHGN010010981.1, forward strand.
CAGCTGCTGCGTGAGCTCCCTGCAGTGCCTTGCTGATGGGGCTCATCCCAGACCTAATGGACCACCTAGGGGATAAGAGGATCACTCTGTCTCCAGGACTATTCAGCCTTGCCTTCTGTTGAGCCTAACACCACGGAGGGCACTTGTGGCACTGGGTTTCTCCAAGACACCTGTACAAAAAAGCTGAAGCAATAACAGCAGATTTACAGGGCATATTTTGGGTGACCACAGCTGACTTAGTGTCACACCAGTAGCCCGGGTCCATCCAACGCTCCCACTGGGAATGTTCACGTTTGTTGCAGGCAGGCTGGGGAGAGCTGCCTGGACTGCAGAGACCAGTGGCTCGGTAGTGGCTCGGCAGTGCTCCCAGCTGTTCCTCCCATTCTCCAGCCCAGCAGAAGTAAGTTTTGTTCCTCTCCCCACCCGCCCCTTTCCGATTTGCACATCCTTGTGTTTTGACCTAAAAAGAAAGACCTCAATAAGTCACTAGATGGCAGCAGCAGTCCCAGGAAGATCTTCCCAAAATAACTGCTGAAGGTATCACTCTCTAGTTTCTTCATAAATGCTCTCTCACCTTGCTGTTAGCAACCTTCCTGCACCTCCAAACCTGTTGAGTTAAACTAGTCAGAGGGGGTGAGTGGAAAATAGTGGCTTTGAGTCCTAGAGACGAGTCACTACTCACACCATGGGAAGGGTGAGCACAGCCAGCCATCCTGCCCTTATTTTCTATGTGGGCAGCCAGGAACGGGGTTTATCTCCCAGCTCTGCCACCAAGTGTGTGATGGTGGGGGAATCACTTCACTGTTCTGGTCTTCAGACTCCTCACTATCAGCCTGGGGTAAGGCACACTGTTCAATGTTTTTGTATGAGGTACTAGAAAAAAAAGCTGTGCGGCAGCCCCACAGCAAAGGATTTTTCAGTGTCAGAGTGAATAACCACTATCCGTAGGGATGAACCATGGTCTGAAGGGTCTGGGCTGTGCAGACAAATTGGTGGGGGCTGATATCTGTGGTGGATTTCAGCAGCAATATCTGTAGGGTTTTGTTGCCCTGAATCAGAGTTTGAAACATTACAGCTTCAAGAAGGGATGTATAATAGTGGCTTACACTACCTTAAATACACATTAAAACATTTTATTCTGAAGATTCACAAAGCACCTGGTGCAGAGCTTATGATAAACTCTAGGACAGACTGATTCCCAGGCTTGACGTGGTGTCAGTCCCAGACATGGAGATGGGTGGCTTCTTTTAAGTCTACACAGGAGCAGCACCTTATCTTAAAGGAATGCACCTGACCTATTTTCAGCAATTTTCTGCCCTCCTCACAGGTCCCCCAAGACACCAGTGGTAGCTAAGAGAGAGCAGCTCTGAGCTTTCGATGCTGCATGAAAGGGGCAGTGTGTGAAGGAAAACCTGAGGTATTAGTAAAGCTGATGTTAAGTTGGGTCCTGAAAAGTGCTGAGTTTTCTCGTGGAAACAAGAACCAAAGGTCATCAGCACAACCCCAGGGCAGGCACTTCACCAAGTCCATGAGGAACCAGGGTGCAAAAGGGCTACAGAGTCTTCTGCCCAGCTGTAGTGTGCCAGGAGACCATCCCCAGCTCCCCCAGAAACTATTTAAAAGATCCAATCAAGTTATTCCCTGTCTGAATCTATCCCAACATCCTCCTCCAGCCCGTTTGCCAGACGCTCTGTCTGTCTGCACGGCCATTAATGAATTGCCAGGGCAAGCTGTTGCAACACTGGGCCTCTGTGAAGGTCTGAGGAGCGAACGTGGGCTGATCAGTAATAAATATTGATTTGTCTGTAAGTGAAACAGCAGCATTTATGGGATCACGCTGGACACCCAAGTGGTGACCAAATTACCATGGGGTCAAATGCTTAGCAGAATGCTAATAAGCCATTTATATGAGAGGCAGCAAAGCAGGGGCAGCAAGGACTTCTGCAGAACTCCTCCATTTGGACCATTGTGAGGAGGGTCAAAGACAGGTCTATGCAATTTATAGCAGTTCAAGGCCCAGGTTTAGCCCTTTTTTAAACAGTTCCAAATGCTTTGACCAGCCTCAGGGTTTAGCAAACAAGGCCCCTACAGAACCTCAGCTCCCAGCCTGTCTCAGAAATGCAATAAATTGCCTAATCTGCAACAGAATAATATTTAATTCTTTTTATTCATGGGCTCCAAGTGGACTGCAGATACCCAGCTTGTTTCCAAAAAGAGCCATGAAGAGATGCACTGTGTTTTCAGAACAAATCCTTCCATCTCTGCAAAGGGCTTTCGGCTCAGTGACTGCTAGCCTATCTCACCCAAAGCTCTAAAACTACCTTTGGATTTAGAGCATTTTGCTGGCCTGCTCTCAGCTAAAACTACACTACAGATCCAAATCTGCTATTTGTGACTATTTGGATGTGTCAAAGGGAAGCTAAAATTACATTTTACATTTGATTGAGAAAAGACCCTAAAAAGCAGGTTAAAGTGACCAGGGAAGAAAAGAAAAAAAAAAAAAAAAAAGGAAAAGCCATTCATGTATCCCTTGCCCAATAAAGCACATACACATTGAGCTATATAGAAGGGGAAGAACACAGAAATTTTGTCTGGCTATCCACAAAACAGTACCCCGATAAAGGCACTGTGTGCTTCCTACAGGAAACTGAGAAAAATGCGGGCTTGGTTTTGTTTTTTTTTTAATCATGATCAGTAGCAAAATGAATCCATAGCAAAGAAGCATCTGTAGGCAACAGTGAAAGAACTGGCCCCAGACTGCCCCCAGGACAAAACCTTTCCAGCCTTTACCTGTCCACTGAGAAGAGTGTAACAATATTCCCATAAACCATATTTCTGAGATTTTGCTCCCTGGAGGCATACTGCTCTTATTCTGTGTTTTAGGAATAAGATTTCATACAAGTGGATTATGACCAAATTTGCCAGGAGGATACATTTGAAAGGCAAACTGACCTAAAGGCACCCTGAGGCCTGTTACTTGTTAATGCCATCACTGATAAAAGACAGCATCTTGCCCCACTTCCTACAGTTCAGGCTGCTCCCATCTCACTCTGCCCTTGTGGCTGCCTCAGCCCAGAATTTGCCACCCACAGTTCATCCCCCAAGCAGGGATTATTTGACCTTTTAAAATACAGCTCTTTGGGGATTTCAGTTTGATTGGACCCTTCATGAGAGAAGAAAAAAAAAAAGAAATGTTGATCTTCCTCTTTCCTTGCCAATAAATTGCTCCCACCTATTTCTGAGTTACTGAAACTAACAGACACAAGTTATCCTCACAGACAGAAGGGGATCAAGTCCTTTTCTGCAGCACTGACAGGATAATCTAGCTCAAAAAACCTTTGATCAACAAAGTAACGTGCAGCGAAATCCTAACCTTACAGATGACCATAGGAGTTTTGACTCCTGTGAGGTCAGAATTTCACTCATAAGCCTTTCTTGGCTGATATTTAGAGCTGTGTCTCTATCTGACTCTGGTCTATGCTTATACACAACTTTATTATGTAATAAAGTTCATTGTTAACTTCTTAACAGTAATTAGAAAAGCAAAAGTAATGACAAACTCTGCTAGGCCCTGTAGCTTTCTTCTGGAAATAAAAAAAAATAAAAAAAAGAACCTTTGATTTGACATGATCATAAATCACCTAATCAACCTTTTGTCCCTTCATCTCATGAATGGAGAGAGCTGACTCCAAGGAGTATCGGCCGCCTTCTTTTTCATCTAAAAATGTAATGTCATGGGTAGGACACAAAGGAAATGGTAAAAGGATTACCAGCACTGACTCAAGATGGTATTAATGTCTTTTCATGTTGTTCCTAGGAAGGAAGAGGAAGATCCAGACTTAAAGTATTTTGAAGTCTGAAATCCTATTAAAATCACATCTGTTATCTGAAGAGGCATTTAAGTATGTCTCAGACTGGGTGCTGGGCAGCCACCACTATACTGAGCAGCCCCAGCTACATCAAATCTCTGAGATTTAGGAGCATGGACAACTCACAAAATCTTTTCTTAGAATTACAACTAACTATCCTGGGATTTCTTACAGGAATGGAATGTTACTCCTGCTTCCACTGTAGTGGGTGGCAGAGCATCCCTAGTGCCAATAGCAGTAGCAAGAGGCATCCACAAGCCCAAAATCTGTAGAAGTAGATGGATGGTGTTGGACTCACATGTACCTGTGTGAGGGAGAATGGGGAGCAGCGGGCATGGTCATCCCATAGGACTTTTCCTCCCCTCCTCTCATCTCAGACCAGAGATGCAAGGGTCCCACAAGGATGAGGCTGCAGCAGCCAGGGTCCATGAGACCAAAATCAGAAAGTAAATCCTGGTGTTCAAAGGGGCATGCCAGCTCCAGGGTGCACAGGAGTGCAGTCCCTCCCTCTGCCCCATAAGGATGACACCAATCCCTACCAGGCCTTCTTCTTGCTTCTGCTACACCACAGAGTTTGTGCCAGAGTGATTTGTGAGGTCCCGGAGATATTTGGCAAGGGAGAAGACACTGCGACAGTACTTCACTGTCACTTTGTTTTGTTATGCTGCCCTTTACAATCAATTTCTACCTGGATAAGGAGAATCTGGAAGGTAGCTGGGCTTTTTGTGAAGGATCCGTCAAATAAACAACCAACGAGCAACAGCTGGTCTAATAAATACTTAATGAATTTTTCACCAGAGCACCAGAGTCCTTATACCCCATAGTTACAGGAGGTTTTATCTAATCTACTGGAGGCATTCCAGAGAAGAGCAACAAGATCAGCCATAAACCTAGAAACCAGGCTTCCTTTCCTGAGAAAGGAAGGTTGGGCCAGATACTGTCACCAGAGACTGAAAAGGCTGGTGTCAAGAGGGAGAGTATCTTCTGTTCCCAGTGTCCAAGGCAGGCAGGCAGGAGAAGACATCAGCTCTCAGTGCAGGAAGATTGGTCAGAGCAAAGAAGACCTGCGGTGAAGAGCCTTGGAGCTCAGGAGATCTCCACTGCTCAGGGCAGATGATGTTTTAACTGGTCCTGCCTTTTACCAGGGGACAGACCACATGACCCTTTGTGGGATTTTCCTCCCTGTCTTCTCATTTAAAATTTTACATCTATTTTTTAAGATGCTCTATCAAATCATAACATACTCACCTGCCAGTGCTAGATCTATATGGACTGACTCTGAATGGACTTACTATAAAGATGACAAAGTCTGACTGGGTTCAGAGGGCCTGTGTATCACTTAGAAGTTAAAATACAGCTTATTTACACCTGAGTGCTCTCTGGAATAATTGTTCAAGTTAGGGTAGTCCCCCACCTGGGATGCCAAATGCACAGGTATTGTAAATGTCTCCGGGACAATGCCTTAGTGACCTCCCTGGGGACTCCAGAGAACCATCCTTCCTTAGTAAGACAAAAGACAGCCTTTAATTAGAGACATTTTTCCACAAAATGGCACCGTAGAGCCTTGACTTTGCTGGGTTCTGAGCAGACACAGGTTTATTATGGGGATGGGGAAAAGAAGGCAGATCGAGGTCTGGATTTCTCAAGGGAATTGATCTACCATCTACAAGCCAAGCTGATGCATGCAGCTGCAGATTTTGCTGGAACTGGTTTCCCTTTTAAACTGTGAAGAAGTTTATGTGGGTTTTTTGAATCAGGGCAGACAGTAACTAGACAGATGTAGTGCACATGGATATCCTGTTGTCTTTCTCCTAAGTTCTCGTGTGGGCAGAAAACATAGGAAAAAACAAAAAGAGTACAAGCCCTGTGACTGTCAGTGCTCAGTGGTTCAAAGGCTATGGGACCTTTGCCCATAGACAGAGATTCAGGGGACATGTCGTTAGACTTGGTAGCTAACCTATCTGCTTTACACATGGGTAAGGGTCCCACTTGCACCCCCACTGTTCCTTCACGTGACCACTATGTATCGGGAACAAAAGTTGCCATACTGTGTGATTTACCAAAAGCTGCATATAAGAATGCTGCCTATTTTAAAATAGGGCAGAGACTCAGAGCAGAAAGTAGATGTACCCACAACTTCCTGCACCATTTCTTAGGGATTTACAAGTTGAGCCCTTAGCCTTTAACTCAAATCATCATTTGATTCCTGTTAACTTCTGCAGGTAGTGTGACAAGCTACCACAACAAGCTGTCTTTAAGGAGTGCTGCCAACCAACTAGATAACAAGATAACACCCTAACACCAGTTCCCAGGAGACCTGTCAGGAGAATGGCAAAAGATGGAGCATGGCAGTTTACACTGAAAGAAAATCTCCAAATGAAAAATTTACAACATAGACATACTCAGTAGAGGGAGGGAAACGCAGCCATACAGATCCAAGAGGAAATCTTTGGCCACAGGATAAAGAAGTAATTTCAAGTACGTGATGCAAATATTCCTTGTCAATGTTTTACTTTTCAGTGTGTCCTTACCAGTGTCCTTCTTCTTTGTTCGTGAAAGCTCATGGACTGTTGCTCCAATATCATTTCTCAAGGACTTGATGATTTTGTCCAGTGCTGGATCATTCTTGCCTTCCAAGTTAATGAAGAATTCATACTCATCTTTGTTGAGCCGGGAAGGTCGGGACTCAATGTGGGTCAGGTTTATACCCTTTTCCTGTGAGAAAGAGAGATTTTGTTCCCACAGTTTTTGTGGGAAGAAATATGACATAAAGATTAGTTAAAATTCACGTGGCAGTCAACAGCTAAAACTATGCCATCCAAAAACTCAAAAGTAGAGAATTGCCTCTGATGGCCACTGGACTGAGTACATTCACAACAGGGAGAGAGACAAAAAGGAAGAATAAGAAGGATGTGAGATTCACCCTTGTGCAGAGCACCAACATAAAGACTGTGCACTCCATAAGCTTTTGAAAAAGATGGAAGCAGGATACAAGTTGTAAACAGGTTTTGTACTGTAAATGGTGACTCCAGTACCAAAAGTACATAATAGAGCTTGTCTGTGTGGACAAGAACGTTTCCCCACGGTCAACACGGGAAGTAGGTGTTCCACCTATAGACAGCCATCTGATGAGAAAGTGAACACTGTATTTACAAGTATCTTGAAAGGAGGTTGTAAAAGCAAGCAGCTGGCCACCCAGTAAGATAAGCTTCTGCCAGGCCACTGCACAGTCACCTGCAAAGCCACCTGCACATTTTCCAGGGCTGTGAATAGGTGTTGGGCAGAGATCCAATGGGAAGTGTGGATCTCCATCAAAAAAAGGAAACACAAGTTTGTGTGAACAAAAAAAAAATGGGTGTTTTAAATCACAGAATCACAAAATCACAGTTTGCAGAGTTGCCGAGGTTGGACAGGCCTCTGGACATATTCTAGTCCAACAGTCTGCTCAGGCAGTGTCCACTAGAGCAGATTGCTCAGAACTGTGTCCAGTCAAGTTTGGAGTATCTCCACAGATGAGCTCTCCACAACCTCTCTGGGCAGCTGCTCCAGAGTGTGATCACTCTCATAGCAAAGAAATCTTTTGTTTAGCATGGAAATTCAAATTCTGTCTCAACAAATATCTTCATTGACCAGCAGCAGTGCCTCCTAGCTCTGAAGAAAAGGATCACTGGCAACTATAGTCTCGATGACTATGGCCAGTGGGAACCTCACCTCAGACATGCCACCATGTCAATGTGTAAAGTAACAAGTAGCTAAAAATTCTGTTTTTCCAGTAACTTAAACACAGGTCCAGGAAAATTTACCTCAGTTTAGCTGAACTCAAATGTTTTCCTGAGCATTGTAATTTGAATATGAAAATATAACTTTCTTCTATTTTGATAAAAACTTTTTAAAGAGATTTCAGTTGTTGCTGACTTTACCACCTGACCTTCTTGTCAGGCTTATACTGGAGCTGTGGCCATGGACCAGTGAGGTCAGGTCTGGTGTTCTGTCCCCTGGGAGGAACAGACAGACGCCTGGAGGAAATTTGGTCCTGAAGATCAGCTGCAGAAGAGTCAAAGAGGCTGACACACGTTGCTCAGCAGCCCTGGAGAAGCTTTTGTTTTGCTGCTTTTAGGCTTAAGAAGATGCCAAATTACATGGGGTGAGATGATGGCCCTGCTGGTGTCAGTTTCAAACCCCCTGCTGCAGTGGGGTCAGGATTTCATCCATGAAAAAATGCTGCAAGGATCTACTGTGACCTACAAGGAAGAAAGGGAAGCTTTTTTTTTTCTGTACCTCCCTCTAGTTTGAGCTTCTCAAGACCTTTAACGTTTTCTTTGCTCCTCTCAGTGCTTGCACAGCACAGGGGGGCATCTGGCCATCAGCAGCAAAGACCTCATTCACTGAGCCACAAAAGGCAGTTTATTACTTGGTAGGAACCAGCATGCATGTCATTCCTCTGTTTCCTGAGCATCACATGCTACGGATGAACTTAAACTGTTTGGCTAGATACCAATACAATAAGTTGAAAAGGTCAAAAGCTCATTCACCAATGGCTGCTCTTGAGAGGCGCTGTCTTCGCGGGACCGGCGGGGAGAGAACGGCCGCCACTGTCTTGGGCCCCATTGTCCCATTGAGGACGATTTGGTTTAGGCCTCCAAAGCCCCATTTCACAAACAGACTGCACATTGTATCCTCTGCATGGTGAGGTGCTGGGAGGTGGGGCAGCCCAGAGCTGGAAGTTCAAATGACTCAGGGCTAGAAAGCTTTTGTCAGAGAGCAAGCACAGGGGTCTGCCGGTCGCTTTGCCACAGCCGTGCTGCGGAGAGCAGTGCATCAACCCAGTGCTGGCACCTGGAGCCTGGGCTTGTTCAGTTGCTCTGTGTAGCTCTCACAAAGGTGGAGAGTGCGTGTAAAACCTCCCCCTGACAAAGACCCAGCACAGGCACACAGAGGTGCTGATTTACTTTCACCTCTCACTGATGCGTTGGGTTGTTGCATTCTGCCTCTGTGTAGATGCTCAGAGGAATGGGGCCCTGACTGGCCTTTCTACATCTTGCAAAGGCTGTGATAACATGGACATCTCTTCAGTGGCTTTTATCCCCTGCTTCCCTCCCCCACCTGCAAATGTTCAGCCCTGCCTTAGCATCCCTCCACTGGAGAAAACAGCTGTTTGAAAGATCACAGAGGTACCTCAGCCATATCCTTTTTATTTAGCCAAGTGACTTTGCCACTGTACCAGCTCTCCAACCTGACTCAGCTAGCAGCTGCACAAACAGCGGTGCTCACAAAATGCAGGGAATGATGCAGGGGTTAGGAACAAAGAGGCAAGCTGCACAGTGGGCACAAGGCATGCTTAAGGCAACAGGAGCAGCAGTGCCTCCCAAAGTATTACCACAACCTAAGAGAGTGGGAAAAGAAAAAAAAAAAAAAGACAAGACAGGGAGGAAGGAGCTCGTTGAGTCACCTCCTTTCTTGTACCTGAGATAAGCAGAACAACTTCCTGCAGATTGTGAAGCTGTTTTGCTGTTTATCTGGGGGCTGCCTGCAGCTCAGTAACGTGCAGAGCCAACCCATTACCTCTTTGTGCTGATGCTTTAAGACTTCAGAGCAGAGAAGCTAGAGGGAGAACCCTTCTGGTGACTGTTTTCAGAGCAAGAACTCACCAGCATACATTCAGCTCCCTGAACTGGTGTTTCTGGAGAAACATGCTCTCATATGCTGTGTCTTGCTACTAAGCCTCTGATTTCAAAATATTTACAGTGTCTCTGTTACCAGAGTTGCTTTAAGAATCTCTATTTCATTCCAGTCCAACTACTCCATCTAGCGTTTAATCTTCGCATTTTCACATGGTTCAAAACTTGTTTGTATCCTCAGTATTGCTAAATCTTGCAAATGCATCAGGTTTGTCATGGTACTATATTTAAAGATTCAGCTTCTGAAGACAAATGGAAGGAGTAACTTGAAATATTGGCAATGTATGCCCTCAAAAGACAGCTAATAAAAAGATCTGTATTTATTTTATGATTCATGATTTCTTCATGATTTCTGAGCTATTTTTTGTTTTGTTTTATAAATTGGTTTTGGAAGAGCTGAGCTGTCACATGTTTGAGGGTGGATGCACACCTGAATTAGTCTCTTCTGTCTTTCTTTCTTCAAAGCTGGTAGGAATCAGATGAGACCTATGCTTGAGATTAGACATGATTTTGCTGAATTCGCCCCATCATTCATTGCAGCTGCAAAGGATGAGGGGCAATGGTTTTAAATTAGAAAGGACTGGATTCAGATTAGAAATAAGGAGGAAGTTCTTTACCAGGAGAGTGGTGGAGCAGTGGAACAGGTTGCCCAGGGAGGTGGTTGAGGCCCCATCCCTGGAGACATTCAAGGCAGGTCTCGATGAAGCTCTGAGCAACCTGCTTTAGTTGAAGATGTCCCTGCTCTCAGAGGGGGGTTGGACTGCATGACCTCTAGAGGTCCCTTCCAACCCAGACATTTCTATATTATGTTTTTAACTTGCCATAGGCTGGTGTTTCCCTACTTCTCTAGTTTATGACCAGCATAGAGGCTGAGTCTTTCCTTCATGGATGTATCCTATCAACCAACCACATACCTGCTGGAGTGCTTCTTTGTTGGTAGAGGAGGGGCAACTGTTCACCTTGCATTTATTTCAAAGCAGTGTGCTAGGCCATTTCTAACATTCTTTTTAGCATTAACAATTCAGAACAGGTCTTGTCTTGAGAACTGAGGGTAGCATTAGATATAACAGCTCATGGAGATCACATGGGTTAGCAGAAGCCAATCGAAATTTCTTACTTTTTTTTTTCTTAAAACCTTCACTCCTGGGGGTGAAAGATCTCAGCTTTCATTATTCAAATATACAAGGTAACTGTATCTCTATCACTCCCCAGCAGCAAAAGAAGGCTCAAGAAGTTTCAGAGCTCAAAAATCAAGTTAGCACTAAGTCCATTTTGTGTAACTAATGGTAATTGAATGATGGGGGTAGCAATACAAATATCAGTCTACAATAGAGGCAACAGGGGAGGCAGGACAAGACTGACCATCTCCCAGACCACCAGTGCTGGATCTCTGGCTCAGGTCCCTCTCATAGGTTGTAAAGCAGCTCCATCCCCTTCCCCAGGTTGTTGTAGTTATACCATCCTGACCAAGCATCTCCCATGATGCAGCTTCCCCACACCAGTGGAATCAAACTAGCCTAGTGTTACACCACATTGTCAGTCTTGCAGAGATAACCACTAAGAGAATTTAGCCCCACCTTCAGAGAGTTTAATGACCTGATTATTGGAAAAGAAAAGCTTTCATAGCTACATGGGGAAGTTTTTGGAGGGGATGGATACTTTCTGGGAATGTTATGGGCTAATACTTTGCACGTTCAGTGTGTCCAAAGAAGGGCAGCAAATATGATGATGTGTCTAGAGAACAAGTCTTGTGAGGAGTGGCTGAGGGAACTAGGGTTGTTTAGCTTGGAGAAAAGGAGTCTCAGGGGAGACCTTATCACTCTCTACAACTACCTGAAAAGAGGTTGTAGTGGTGTGGGAGGGTGTTTTGCTCTCTCATATAACAAGTGATAGAACAAGATGAGATGGCCTCAAGTTGCATCAGGGAAGGTTTAGACTGGATATTAGGAAAAAAAAATATTCACAGAAAGGGTTGTCAGGCAGAGGAACAGGCTGACGAGGGAAGTGGTAGAGTCCACATCCCTGGAGGTATTTAAAAGATGTGTAGATGTCTGAGGGACATGGTTTAGTAGTGACTTGGTAGTGCTGGGTTAGTGGTTGGACTTGATGAGTTTAAAGGTTTCTCCAACCAAAACGATTCTATGAAATTCCTATGTCCTTCTGTTTACACTTTATTAAATGTTCCTGTATATAGTTGCTAGAATTAAATACAGCTGTGAAATCCATCTGCAACTTCTTTTCATGACTGTTGTGATTAAGAAAGTTTGGCTTCATCAGGAGATAATATGTTACTACCATATGAAGAACTGTCGACAGTGGTATGGTGCCACCAATTAACAGTCAGTGAAACTTGTGTGAAATTTTCCAAAACAAGGATTTCCTTGCACTTTCCTGATTAAAAAAAAAAAAAACAAAAAAAACCAAAAAAAACAACAACGTGTTCTTATAAACCTTGTCATAGGCTACTTCAGAGCTTGCTGAAGTAGAACACTTTCAGAAACACAAGTAGAAACTCAGTGCCTAATTTTCACAGAGGATCGGGAGAGATAAGAAGTTACAGTGATGCCTTCAACCATGGTTTCCCACCGTGAAGGCAAAGACAGACATCTGGTTCAGCTTTATTGTCCAATGGCTCGCATCTCAACTGAATCCAGTGCTTCCCCCCTTTCACATCTGCTAGGAAGACCCCAGTCTTCCATGCATGACAAGCTCACAAAGGCAAAAGGACCCAGAGCTGACTCATGATAAAGAGTCAAAGGGCAGCCCCTGGTGTCCATCACTTGGCACTTCTGCTCCAACCCTAAGGTTTTGTGGGAGGTGTTCAATACAATCTATCCACAAAACACATGGACTGGGACAAACCAAAAAGCAGAGGTGACAGAGTGTGGCACTGCATAAGGACCTAGCAAGAGGCCACTCCTCTCTTTATACTGATGTTGGTTTACTAGATCAAGCAGCCTTATTCACCTGATCCTGGAAAGAGACACAGATTTGGAGCAGTGAGTTTAGTTGTAATAAAATGATTGCAGCTGTGCATACACACACTGTGATGAAAAAACAAGTCTCTTGGTAGAGGCATGCCTGGCCTGTTCACCTATCACTGTAGGCTGCTCCAGCACACCCCTTGGCCAAAATGACTACTCACTTCTGATTTGGAATCAACCCAAAACACTGCAGTGCCAATAACTCCCTGAGGGACAAAGGGATAACAGTCAGTTTGGACTTTCTGTAGAATAAAGCTCCTAAACAGAAAAAGAGCAGAGTCATCTTTGCTGGCTGTGAAAGAACAGGGTCTCATTTGGTGCAGCCCATTACTCTCATTCAGTCCTCCCCCAGAGCAGTAACTTCAGTAACTTACTTCAGAGCAGGGATACTACTCAGAGCAAATCACTAGGGCTGTTTTTGAGCTAGAGTCCTACCCACTGTAAGTAACACCAGTGATGGCTGGACCTTGTACTTAAGTCGTGCTCTGCATTTGGGAAGGTCATGTTATTGAAGAGGAGATGAAAGGCTCCTCTATGAGAATGCATTGAACAAACTTGAAATATATTCCAATCCAATGTTTGCCACATACTACAGCTGATGTCTTCTACTACTTGTAAATCCATCAGGAAAAGAACTTTGAAGGACATAAATGTATTCACAGATTCATGTGGAAAAACTTCAAACTGAGGACAATCCTTTATACATATTGAAATGTTTAGTTCTGATATTTTTTCATGATGAATTTAACTTTGGAAAGGCCAGTCTTTGAGGGAGGACAATTTTTTTTTTTTTTTTTTTTTTTTTCTTTCAGAATGGACTGTGGGGTTTTTTGGTTTGGTTTTTTTTTGTTTGTTTGTTTTTTGGGGGTTTTTTTAAGTTATCTCAATTTCAATAGGCTTTTCTCACTCCCGTGAAAACTAAACTTTCCCACCAAGTGTAACACTTGGATAAACCAAAAATTCTCTGCTTTGATTTTCCTGTTTTAATAAGAAATGTGAAAGATTTCTGTCATTTTCTGGCCTAGACTTATACTCTGTAACTTCTTGATATATCCCATGAATCAAAACAGAAACATAATTCCACAATGACTACTCCATCTTCCTGTTTTTAAACATGATATTTAACTTATGTGAGATGTTCTGTTTCAGACAGGTACTCATTTGAGTTTTGGTTTCCTAGCTACCATCTTCTATACTATTATGAACCAGATAAACAGCATATAGCTGCACCAAGCAGTGCTTTAGTGTATAGCAGGTCCTATTAAAATCAAGTTGGTATAAAGACTCCACTGGCAGGTTTATGCTGTCTCTTCGACCACCCTCAAGCCGTAACACCTCATAAGGACAGATGTGTCACCCCAAGCAGAATCTATAAGGAAGCTGTATGCACACTAGAACAAGTAAAGATTGTGAACAAATAGACTTTTTGGGTGCAAAATAATTTGGTTTGATTGTTTAAGCAGAAAGTGAGCCTTTATCACATCTCAATATACATGCAGATCAGCTGTCATGAAAGCAAAGTGGATTCAATCTTAACAATCTGCTTATTGCTGGGCATAACTAAGCTACTATTACATTACAGCACATGTCAGAGTACGAGTTTGGCCCTGCAGACACTGCCTCTCCACAGGGAAGGTGGGGAAGGGACTGCAGGGACTGTACTGTCAACAGTGGCATAGGGCACCTTGGCCACAGAGCATTACAGGAGGAAAACATTTATGCAGCCAGGAAAGGATCTCCAAAACAGACAGGGGACAAGAGCCTGGGGTCAGAAATGCTTAGGAGCTACCTGAGGTCTGGTGTTTGGGGGGTTGGGGTGCATGTGGGGGGGGGGGGGGGGAGTGTTTTTCTTGGGTGCGGTTTTTTTTTGGGTGTGGGTCGACAAAGGGACCACCCC